>LPNX010437063.1:7463-91096 GCA_001517045.1 Pseudotsuga menziesii | reverse complement strand
CTCAGTGAACAAAGACCTGAAGTTCAGGTCTTTGAAGAAGGGTTGTCTCCAAAAGTGGTTTTGTTGTCAAAAGTAGAATATTCATATATACACCATCTTGGGTACAAAATGTCATGAGCCAATTCTGTTCACTACTTGATTCCTAATGACACAAAGATGAATGGTTTTTTTTAGAAAATGCTAAAATCTTGTGCCATTATTGGTAGAACTGTATCTTTCGAGTGCCAGAAACAGTTACAAAAATTCTTGCCGATGCCTCAGTTTTCATATTAAAAAAACTCTTGCTGATGCCTCAGCTCATCACAACATTAGCAACTACACAATGTATCTTTTTTCTTAAAGTGCCAACTTCCAAGTACCTAGCACCTATCAAGAATTGGGGTTCTGTGTTACACTGTTATGGCTCAGGCCACACCCAACCTGAACCAAGGGCCAGCCTTAAGCCAGAATATAGGAGTACCTTGTTTAAAGAATGAAGCTGAGTTATTAGGTTGGTTCCCTGTTGAATTACCTGTTATTAATTCTCAGTGAACAAAGACCTGAAGTTCAGGTCTTTGAAGAAGTGTTGTCTCCAAAAGTGGTTTTGCTGTCAAAAGTAGAATATTCATATAAACACCATCTTGGGTACAAAATGTCATGAGCCAATTCCATTCACTATTGAATTCCTAATGGCACAAAGATGAATGATTTTTTTTAGAAAATGCTAATATCTTGTGCCATTCTTGGTAGAACTGTATCTTTTGAGTGCCAGAAACAGTTACAAAAACTCAACTGTATCTTTTGATATGGTCCCTTTGGGGGAACCCTCTCTATCGGCCACGAAAACCTGGAATAAAAGAGTTTCCTAATAGTGATGGATATTATTGTTGTGGCTTTGAAAGTGTGGGGTACAATCCCTTTTAACCAGTTTGTCATCTTCTCCACCTTTTCAAGCGCCAAAAATTCAATTCTTCAGGAAATTGAATTTCACTTCAATCCTGGCTCTATTCCATACCCACAACACAAATTGCAATTGAAGGTATGGATGACCAAATTGTTTTTGTGTAATTTCATGTTAAATTTTCATTTTTTCTATGTTATCTTGGCATTTGATTAGCCTCTTCCTAGTTCTAGTTTAATTCATTTGTATTTGTTGTATACATGATTTAGGTCTCAGTCCTGCTCTGTCGATCATTGATCATCCATTGTAGTTTGTGAAGTGGTCATCAGTTTCCAAATTTCTTTGTGTAAATCAGTGAGAATTCTATAATTTTTTTTTTGTTTTGGTTGGAAGACTAACCCTAATTATCAAATATTTAGGCTTTACTGAAGAGGACTTGCTAGGATTTTTTGGTTGTATTAAATACCTCTTGGCATACAAAGTTCAAACTAACCAAGCTCTTGTTTACAACAAGTTTTACCTGGCATAAAAACTAACCAAGCTCTTGTTTACAACAAGTTTTACCGAGTAGGTAAACCTACTTGACCCACAAATCAAGACCCATTGAAAACCTAGACTGCATTTTTACTGTATCCAGGCTCTATGATCTTTGTGCTCTTCTTCACCATTAGTGTTGTTTTCTCTCTCTCCTTGTTTCTTATATGTGAAACCTCCAAAACCCATTTCATGTACCATTCCCTTTTCTTTTTGCATTTCTCATTTCTCATTTTTGGTAACATAGTATTACATATGTAGGCATTGTTGTAGGAAAACCAAGGTGGATGTGCAATCTATCAGAATGGAAACTAATAGTTTCCATATGCAAGTGTTTAGAATCCTGCTATTTCAAATATGTTGGTTCTGGATGAGAAAACATAATATAATTTAAATGTATGTCAATAGGCATGATAGGAAAAACACATGACAAATTATAGACAAAACAATAAAGGTGAAACAATATTTCAGGGACAATGATGAAATTTAATGTGTTAATATTGCTCGTCTTCCCGATTCTTAAAGGGTTCTAGCTCAATGGAAGAGCGCCTGCCTTATAAGCAGGAGGCCGGTGGTTCGATTCCACCATGCCCTAATGATATTGCAATGTATTTCTAAAGGTAAAAAATATAGTAGTGCAAGATTGATGCAATATTAGATGCAACACTAAATGCAAAAGATGATGTAAAAGTAGACGTCACACAAAACACAAAAGTATATGCAAAAGTGGACCTTATGTCAGACACAAATGTGGACACAAAAATGGATGTTACACTAATCGCAAAATTGGATGCAAAAAAAGACTCAACACTAGACACAATTAATGACTCAAAACTAGATGCAATACTAGGCCCAAAACTAGACGCATCAGTAGATGCAAAAGTGGACTCCTAACTAGACGTAAAATTGGACATTAAATTGAGCACAAAATATGGTGTATCGATGGACCTAAAACCATGCGTAATACCAGGTGCAAAACTGGAGGCAACACTTGGTGCAAACAAAAACTTAAAACGAGACACAACATTGGATGCAAGATGAGACGAAACATTGGATGTAAAACTAGATGTAATATTGAATGCAAGATGGGATGCAACATTGGACACAAAATTGGATGCAATATTAGATACAAACATGGTTGGAAAACCAGTCACAACACTAGGTGCAACACTGGGTGCAACATTGGACTCAAACATAGATGCAAAAAAGACATCAACCAGGATGCAACACTAGGTGCAACACTGGGTGCAACATTGGACTCAAACATAGATGCAAAAAAGACATCAACCAGGATGCAACACTAGGTGCAAACCTAGATGCAAAATACGACGTAAAACGAGATGAAACATCAGGCACAAACATGGGTACAAAAAAAGATATAAAACAATATGCAAATTAGATGCAAAAGGGGATGCAACATTATAAGTAAAATTGGATGCAAAACAAGACACTATATTGGGCCCAAAATTGGATGCAAAGCTAGATGTAACGCTAGATGCAAAATTGGACACATAATTTGATGCAAAACATGGTGCAAGACTCGATGAAAAACTAGGAGCAAAATAAGACGCAACATTGGATGCAAAACTAAGCGTCAAACTAGGTGCAAACAAGGATGTAACAAAGGACGCAAAAAAAGATGCAAAATTGGGCTCAAATAAGGGCGTAACAAAAGATGCAAAAAATTGGGCGCAAAAATGGAGACAAAAATGGATGTTAAAAAGGACGGGAAAAAAGATGCAATGGACAGCATTTTATGAAATTGTACAATAGCGCCAAGTTTAGCACCAGATTGTTCACCAAAATTGGGAAAAAATTACACTAAAATCCGGCGCTAAATCTGACGCTAAATCCAGTTTTTGTTGTAGTGAGGAAACCACCGAACTATCAGCCAACACAATGAGAAATGACCCAAAAAATTAATCGTTGAATATAAATGAAACACACATAAGATTTATTGAATTAAAATAAAATCGTGGGGTTACATTATAACCAATACTTTCATAAGTAACAAAATACGAGTAGCAATATCTGCCAAAAGTTCATTTGTGCTCTTGTAAGAGCTCGATATCAGTGAAATGGATAGAGTCTTCTAAGTTAATAAGTTGATACTCTGCCTCTCAGTTCATCGACTGGATCCCCTTCTTGATGAACCCCCTCTCATTGATTCCACCCTCTTTTAAGCCAGCATTTTTCCTTTGAATCGATTTTTCCTCCTCTACGAATATCAAGCAGTTATCAAATTGTTTACCTTCCTCGACCATCGTTCGCTCCCTTCCTTTGTTGTTTAGTATAATGATTTGTCTTATGGGCATGGGTACTTTACCCAACACGTGGTTGCAACAATGTACATTCATAGTGACAGCATGGAAATGTGAAACGCTTATGTAGCCGCATTGAGGCGGGAAGGAGTTGCAACACTTATCGATACCATATGTACAAGAGTTTCAGCACGTGTTTCAACAAGACCATATGTACAATAATTTCAGCACGAGTTTCATCATATGAAAAAGTAGTAGCATGAGTAGCAGCAGTTCGAATTGAACTATGGGTAGAAGCATCACTCTATACTTAGAAAATTAACTAAATAAAATGGACCACCAACACAATTCTTATTCAACTTATTATCTAAATTGCATAATGGAAATATTTTTTGTGTGATGTGGATTGCCCAAGCCCAAGGATGCTCCTGCTTCAGACACTACTGGTAAGAAAAACATGAGCTCCAACTCATGTGTAGACAATTGTTGAAGGTGAAGAGTTTTGCAAACATGCTAACTTATCTTCAATCACCCACGATGCATCATACGCCCCTCGATTCTTCCACTTGATTAACTACTCTTGGCACTCCTTCTGGTGAGTCTTTTTACCAATTCTTGTAGCAATAATTTTTTCCATATGTTCCACTGATATTATTGGTAATTGTTGTTCCAACTCACTGAGAGTACCTTCATTGGTACTTTTATCCCCCTCATGATACTCATAAAGGTCAGCTACATTAAATGTAGGAGATATGTCAAAAAATTTCAAAATATTTAAGTGATATGTGTTATTAGAAATCTTCTTCAGAATTTGACATGGACTGATCTTCTTATACTTGATTTTATTGTATGTGCCTCTTAGAAACTGCTCCTTCCTAAAGTGATCCATGACCATATCACCCTCTTGGAACACCTTTTGTCCCCTATGCTAATATGCTCTATGTTTGTAATGGTCATTATTTCTCTGCAACTTCTTCTTTACTTGATCTTGCAACTCAAGGATGTTCTCCACAAATCACTTGCATCAACACTCTTTTGGTTGTGCATCGTCAGCAATGCAGCCAAATCTACCACATCTTTTGGTGATATTCCATAAACAATATGAATTGGACTCTTCCTTGTATATCTGTTCACCGAATTGTTATATGTGAATTCAACTTAGGCTAATGCCAAATCCCGTTGACTTGGATTCTTTCCACTCAAACTCCTTAACAAAATCCATAGACTCTTGTCTTTGGTTTGTCCGTTAATTTGAGGATGGCTTGTCAAAAAGTATAATAGATATAAGCCTAATTTCTTCTAGAGTCTCCTTCAAAAATTCCTAAGAAATCTTGTATCATGATTTGAAGTAATGCTTCACGATAATCCATGCAACCTGACCACCTCTTTGAAGAAAAATGAAGCTACTTCACTAGCATCACTAGTATTCTTTGATGCTATGAAGTGTTCCATCTTTGAAAATCTATTTACAACTACCATCATCAAATCATGCTTTTATTGTGGCATAGGCATTCCTCAGGAAAAATCCATACTCATGTCTTCCCATGGTCGTTCAGGTACCTTTAACTAGTTGAAAAATACTACAAGCCTCCGAACATATTTATTAATGTTGGGACAGAAGTATCTCTCATTTACCAATGTTGTGGTCTTATCAACCCCAAAATGTCCTCCTAAACCACCACTATGCAACTCCTTAATGAGATTCAATCGTAGGGAACTTCTCGGAATATACAATTGTTGGTTTTTTAATAAAAACTCTTCTTGGATATGGTAATCCAAATATGGTGTGCGATATAACTCCAAGGCTCTTTGCACGCCTTCCAAGCTTCTAAGAAATATGCATCTCCTTCATGCAAGGATTTCATGCAATTTAAACTTACCATTTCTACCGACATGGCGTTAAGTAATGAGAGGTCCTTCGACTCAATGCATCAGCTACTTTATTGGACTTTCTTGACAAGTGTTTTAGCACAAAAGAATAACTTTGAAAGAATTCAACCCACTTAGTATGTTTTTTATTCAACTTACCTTGGTTGTTAATGTACTACAAAGATTTGTGATCCGTGAACAAGAAAAATTCCTTCGACGGCAGGTAATGTCACCATTTATTCAAGGTTTGTATGATACCATAAAATTCCTTATCATAAACAGATCATTTATTCTTTGCCTTATTCAACTTATTGTTGAAAAATGTAATGGGTCTACCTTCTTGACTTAAAACTGCTCCAATCGCTGCTCCACTCCCATCACAATGAACCTGGAACACTTTTCTAAATTCTGGTAATGTTAATATTGGTTGTGTTATTACTCTCGTTTTTAAGTCCTCAAAAGACTTCGTTTTTGCAGATCTCCGCTAAAACATGCCCTTCTTCATACATCGAGTAAGAAACGCACATATATGACTAAATTTTCAAGTGAACTTTAGATAGAATCCTCCCAATCCGTGGAATCTTCTCACATCAAATGTGCATCTAAGTGTTGGCCATTCAAGAACAACCTTCACTTTCTTGGGATCCATTTTCAGTCCTTTTGAAATCACAAAACCCGGGTACACCAAATCTTGTTGCATAAATGTACATTTCTTGAGGTTTATGAGTAACTTATCCTCCTGTAAATGCTGCAACGGGCTCTCACATGCTCAATATGTTATGCTTTACTCCTACTGAATATCAGTATATCATCCAAATACACAACCATGAATTTTCCCAAATATGGTTTCAAGACTTCATTCATCAATATCATGAATGTATTTGGTGCATTAGTTAATCTAAATGGCATCACTAACCATTCAAACAATCCATCCTTTATCTTAAATACAGTCTTCCATTCGTCACCTTCTCTAATCTGAATTAGGTGATAGTCGATTTTCAAATCAAATTTGGTAAAATAATACGCACCACTTAAGCAATCCATAAGGTCTTCCATTCATGGCAATGGGAATTAGTATTTGATGGTGATCATGTTTATGGCCTGTGAATCAGAACACATGCACCACTCCCCTATTTTCTTTGGCGTCAATATCGTTGGTACTGTGCAGGGGCTCAAGCTCCCATGAATAAATCTTTGGTCAAGCAATTCTTGCACTTGCCAATTCACTTCTTCACTCTCTGTATGTGTCATTCAATGAGGCATCTTGTTTCGTAAACATGATCCCAGAATCTGGTCAATTTGGTGCAATATACTACCCAACGGAGGTAACTCTATGGGTAATTCCTCTGAAACAACTTCTTTAAACTATTCTAGCCTATGTTGGATATCTGTTGGTATTGAACTTCCCTTTTCATCCTTCTGGACCTTCTTTGGCAATATTGCTAAAAAGTACCCATTATGCTCCTGCACCTTTAGGAACTCCTTGGCAGAACACAACATAATGTGGTTGTTACAGCTATGCACATATTCATTGTTACTATTGTTGTTACTCCTACCATCTTCATGCATTGGTGTCAACTTATAACATTTCCCATTTTGAAAAAAATTATAAGAATTTTCTTTGCCATCATAAAATTCCTTTCTATCAAACATCCAAGGTCTTCCAAGTATAATACGACATGCATCCATCTCAACTACGTCGCATAACACTTGTTCTTTGAATTTCCCAATTTTACAACTTAATAAATGCTACTCATTCACAGTCACTTGTTGGTATTTCTGCAACCATGAAACTCTATACGAAATAGGATGTGGTTCACATTTCAAGTTTAATTTCCTTTTGACTTCGGTGGAAACCAAGTTCTTAGTGTTCCCTCCATCAATGGCTAAGCTAGAACATTTTCCTTGAACTTTACATTTCGTCTTAAACACTCTTTATATTCTGGTCTTAACAATACTCTTTGAAACATCATATTTTCACCTTATTCTTGTTGAAGCATAGTAACATTGTCTCCAACCATCGATGCTTCAACAGACATTGTCATCTACATTCTAGTATCACCTCTTTTATTGGGACCTTGTTTCTTGGGGTATCACCTCTTTTGGTGCTTTGTGACCTTCAATTCCACATCTATAACAGGTAATTACATACTTTCCTATTCCTCTTCCAATACCTCTACATCTACTATCTCCATTCCCTCTTGTAATTGTGTTTCTTGTAGCTCCATCTTCCTTCTCATTTGATTTAATAGTACTTTCCCTTCCTCTCCTCGTGGACCTTTTCCTCTAAGATTTTTCTATGTCTTTTGATCGACCTTCTTTTCCTCTAAGCTTTTGCTATGTCTTTTGATTAACCTTCATCTTGAATTGCATACTTCAACCCATTCACATATCTAGATATGCACTGATGCTCAGGCTCCTTGATGCCCAATTTAAGTTACTACTGGAAGAATTCTTCAATATACTCATGCATAGAAACATCCTTTTGCCTCAAATTTTGAACTTGTCTGTACAAATTTTGCTAATATTCTATAGGAAAAAACTTCTCTTTGATTTAACTCACCATTTTCTTCCAAGTCCTGATCTTTTCCAACCCACGATCAACTGTATCCTTCTGCAACATGTCCCACTAAAGGGATACATGTCCTTTCAACTTTGTGATTGAAAAACGAACTCAATTTTGGGTCACAAACATCCTCATATTCGAAGTATCTCTCGAGCTCTCCTATATAGTCAATAAAAGTTCCAGCTTTTAGAATTTTGTCATAGCACGAAACCACAACTTTGAAACTACCTCTTTTGCTCAAATAATTTATCATGTGCATGGTTGGGTCGGTGTCTTCATTATGTAGTCCACACTCAATCTCAACTTCCGATTCTAAATCTGTTTCGACATCTCCATCTCTTTTGTTCTCTAACTCCTCTATTATTATCCATAATTCTTCAGATTCTTCAATTCTTGTACCTTCGCATGTTGCTCCTCTCCTTCCTGGAAGCATTCTCAAATCCTCTTGTTAGTTCGAATCCTAAATACCATCCATAGCCTCAATCCATACATTGATACACCACTTGTCTCCAGCACTCAAGATGTTGATACACACCCAAACTTAGATTATTCTCTAACCCACTTTCATGAACAGTCATGCAACCAATACAAGGGCGTTCATGCTCTGATACCACATGAAACAAACATCTAATGAGCTACAACAAACGACCAATTACAGACCATGCCCTTCTCTAAGAATACACAATGGAAAACCATCATATTATCAGAAAACACCATGAGAAATGACCCAAAAAATTAATCGTTAAATACCAAGTGAAATGCACACAAGATTTATTGAACTAAAATCAAATCACATGGTTACATTATAACCAATAATTTCAGGAGGAACATAATATGTATAGTAGCATCTGCCAAATGTTCATTTGTGTTGCTATAACAGCTTGATATTAGTGAAATGGATAGAGTCGTCTGAGGTAATATGTTGATGCTCTGCCTCTCGATTCATTGAATGAATCTCCTTCTTCATGAATCCCCTCTCATTGATTCAATCCCTTCTTTAAACTCAGCATTTTTCCTTTCAATCGATTATGCTTCCTCTGTGAAGATCGAGTAGTTATCAAACCATTCACCTTCCTCAACCATCGTTCACTCCCTTCCTTTTATGTTCAATATAACGATTCATCTTTTGGGCACGAGTACCCTACCCAAAATGTGGCTGCCACAATTTACATTCATAGTGACAGCGTGGAAATGTGAAACACTTCTATGGCGGCATTGAGTCATGAAGAAGTTCAATCACTCATCGATATCATATGTAAACGAGTTTCAACATGTGTTTCAGCAATACCATATGTATAGGAATTTCACCACTAGTTTCACCATGTGCAAAAGTAGTAGCATGAGTAGTGGTAGTTCGAATTGAACTTGTTAGTTTTTCTAATCTAATTCAAATTGATTAGGATCTTTATATGAAATAATAACAAGCATAGAAATATACGTAATATGCACAAGATATACAAGATACACAAGATATAAATATTTTCCTTGGGGAAACCATAAAAGATAAAACACCATAAACTTCCTCGGAATAGTTTCGTCACTAAGACAATATCACAATATGGAAATTGTAGCTCTATCTCTCTCTCTCCTCCTTTTCCTCTCTCTCACCTCATGCAAGCTATTGATTGAGTGTGTGTGTGTGTGTGTCCAAATAGGGAGTTTGCCTCCCTATTTATATTATTTCTTTGTGTAACTTACTTAACTAACTAGGTCGACCAAATAACCTCTTTGGGGCCGACCAACCTAGGAAGACTCGATAATACATTTTACTATATTCAACTTTGGTACTATTGCCTCGACTTACAATGGAGGGTTTACCCCAATGACGATATACAATAATGATATCCTGAAAGGAGGAAAACACATCTCCGATGGGGGTACAACAATATACAATGATAATATACATCATAATATCTTCTGAAGTTACAAATACAACAACACTCCCTCTTAACTAGTAAGATATTCTCTCACCACAGTCATCAACACATTTGGTCACATCATCATCACTAGATCGTCATCGTCGCTGCTATCGTAGTCCTCATCTTGTCGATCACTGAATAGTGACATATGTCTATCCTTCATAGGAAGTTTCTACATAGCTAGCCTTGTTTCATGTTGGATGTAGGCCTAGTCCTTATCTAGGTCTTCATCCTATCCATTACCAATTTATCACGTAAGTACATCCTAGGACTATACATTACATTTTTGCTACAATCACTTGCGTCTCCTACCGTCATCTCATCATATCTAAATCATCTCATCATCACACACAAAGCACAACCCAGATGTATACCATTTACCACCTGTGTTCTACCAACATCGAAGCATGCCATGAATCATTACGTATCAACGATGATTTGCATCTACCACTATGTGAGAATCTCCTAGGGGCACACCAAGTACATTATGTCTCCCCATGGTCATCCCATGTTCTACCAACATAGGAGCACACCAGGACTCACCAGGACTCATTATGTCTCAACGATGACCTACGTCTACCACGATGTGAGAATATCCTAGGCGCACACCAAGTGCCTTGCAACCTCTCATCATCTCCAACATGGGAACACATAAACACTGATTACGTCCAAGGAAAACCTGCGTACCATGCCAAGACTCATTACATCCAAGGACAACCTCAAGGACTCATTAAATCCAAGGATTACATGTGTACCATGCTAGGAATGATTACATCCAAGGATGACCTTCTAGGACTCATTGCATTTAGGGATAACCTGCATACTACGCCAGAACTTGTTACGAAGAAAAATTTCCAATGGCTTGGGGGTACCACAATAAATAGTATGACACCAGAAATCAATCTTTCCCAATATGCAAGAACAGTAAGCAAATCTAACACTAAGGGATATCGAATCGTACCTTATTCTAGACGGTTGAATTAGATCCCCGTTGCGCTTTTCCAATGCAATTGCAATTATGAATTGCTCTCAACAATAGCAAACAAAGCAAGCATGTATATACATAAATGTGTTAGAGCTATTCTAGAATATATAATCAATCATGTATAATCAATTAAATACATCCATGGATTCAATATTCATATTTAAAATGCACATGAATTGGACAGGAAAAGATATTTCTATTAATAAAACAGAGATACAATAGTGGCAAACTATGTCAGCACTTCTGCGAATCGGAGAAAATGAGTCCTCCACCTAGGCCTCCACCACTTCAATCCTCCATATTTAGATAGCAAGCTTGGGAAGAACACTATGTTCTCCAAGGGACAAAAGGATGCAGACTCAAGTATAGGAAAATTTGAGGCAACAATGGACTATAGTTCTCTGGCTCTTCAATTTCTCCTCCTCAATGTATCCAATGGGTTCCTTATATATCACTCCAAAGAGGTAATGGAGGGTCAAATCCGAGCATTCTCAAGGCATTTGGAAGGCCAAGAGTCAATTTATTCGGACTCATAGGAGGAAAAATCTAAAAGTATTTGGATTTATGCACACATCCCGATGTACGTAGGTTTGATGTCAAAACTCACGTGTACACGCGAGTATAGATTTAAAATTCGTGCATAGCAATAAACAAGTGTTATTATCAGCACTCTTCCACACCTCCATGCCTAATAAATAGTGCATCATCCCTAGGTATTTCATCTCGTACTCAACAACAAGGTTCCTCTTTGTATCTACAATGAGTTTGTCCTCTCCTATAAGAAACAGGTCATCGACATATAGCAGTAGCATCATCGGTCTTCCACCTTCAACCTTGAAGTAAATGTTGAAATCTTCTTTACTCTTGGTAAATCCTAAGCTCATTAGGAAGTTGTACATCTTGTCGTGCCATGTTAAGACTCTCGAACTCTTATATCTTTTGTAGTCACTCCCTCTTAAATGGAGTACCATCCTACCTTTGCATCTTGTACTCTCTACATCGGGACATTCTCTTCTGGAATGATAGGTAGCCTCCTATGCTACTGATATTCTATGTATCCATCCATGTCATCTTTCAAGGTCACTAGATACCAATATCCTCTGCACATCTTTGAGCTTGTCTTTCTCTGTAGGATTCCATCTTCAACCTTGTAGAAAAGGTTGAGATCTACATCACTCTAGGAGATATTCAATCTCCTCATGTAACTGTATGTAATATTTCATGGGTGCCTTCCTACGAATCCTTTTGCGCACATGTGGTTCTCTGCTCGATACGCACTTATACTTCACTGGAGAAGTTTGTCTGGTCAATGGAGTACGTATTTCCATAATCTACTCCCTCTTAAGAGAAACCACGAACACTGCTTTGTATATCTCGATGCTCCCATATGTTGCATGCATGATATTATATATCCACATGAATAATACTACAGAGTTCCCTTCGGGTCTCGGAACCGCATCCTAGACATCATTCTTCATGATTGATTGATACTCTTGAACCATGGAATCCTTCCATTATTTCTTCTTGGTTTCTTATTCATGGATGGAAGGATATGCATCAATGATATCACACAACAATGACACATAATTGAAGTGTTTTTGAGGCCTCTTTCTTTATCTGGAACTCTTGTCATACCTATCTTCATCTTGGATGATCTCCCGTGCCCAAGATAGTCTTCATCTCTCGAGGTGGATCTACCGCTCTCTGTGGTTCGGTCATGTCATGATTCTTGTATTCTTCTACCATGGTCTCTTTGTCCCTTAGAGCTTCAGGTTCTTCTTCATTTGTTGTTGGAGTGAATCTTCTAGTTGAACCATAGTCACTTATTCTTCGGAACAAGTCTCGTACTTCTTTTCTTATAGGTATCGATTGTATGCAATCTTTCCTACAAGTCAAATTTAGTTGCATGATTAGAAATATTTCATAATTTCCAAAACAAAAAATTATTATGCATAAATATATATGTCACACAATCATGAAACTATCTTAGCCAATGCCACAACATTCATCCATATCCCATATACATACGGTAACTTTCTAGATGCCTTCCATCTGTATCATAACATTATTACGAGTGTGCACAACTCCCAATATGTTAGCAAAAAGGTTTCATTCTAGATAAGTAGCAATGGAATGTTGTATAGCACCATAGGTTACTTTCCCATCATATGCAAGTTAGTAGTATATTGTTCATAAATGAAAACACTCAATTATGCATAGTACATCAACTGAATATAAATATGTAAACAACTAAACAATATCATTTAATTAATTAGATATATAGGAACTGACAATTTAAGCACTTATCTTTGTTTGGTTGGTTGGTGGACTCCCTCTTGATCCTTATCTACTTGCAAGAATAATTAGAGTCTTTGATAGTGTGCTCTACCTCATCATCTCACTCTAGGAACCAATGTCTATATTACTCATGCTTGAGCAAGTATTCTATACCATAGATCATATGGGACTGCATACTGGTTATGAATCCGAGTGTCACTTCTTCATTCACAATTGCATCCCTTCTTATCCAAATACTAAGATGGATCATGAGTTGAATCCTTATGGATTAATGTACATATAATTCCTTGCTTTCTTCTCAGTTGAAATATATTCATCCTTGGTTTCATTGAGAGCAACACTAGTTCACTCCCTGCAACATGTTTGAGTTCTCTTTCTAACATTTGCATCTTCAAATCCTTGAGTTGAGTTCTCAAGGTCATGTTCGTATTGATGTTATTTAATTTTTACAACTTGGTCATTACATCAAACATTTCCTTGGGAGTCTTCAAGGATGATACATGTGAGATCCAATGGAGACGGAAATAATCCTCTTGTCTTTGACTAGGTCCTTCTTGTGCTTTGCTTTTGTCTTCATCTCCCTCTAGATCTGCAGCTTCTTCTTTAACATAGTTCTCGAAGTCATGCTTCTTCAAGTATGAGAAGCACTCTATAATTCCATGCTCGAAATTTTTTGGCTCCTTCAAGCTTTTCCTCAAGCATGGTAATGTTTTTCATTATGATAAGAATGAGAACCTCAAATGGAAATATAGAGGATAGAACTTACCAATGAGATTGATTCAAATTGATTCCTGCTTAAAGTATTTTCTGGAAGACTGCTTCTAATGGACCTAGGGTTTGATAGAGAAACCCTAATTTTTCAACTTAGGTGTCTTTCATATCTGATAGGATAAAAAGATGTGCCTCCTCAAGGTGAGCTAAGAAACATACTCATTTTCCAAAAACTATTGACATAACTGCAAATTATTTAATGCCCTAGTTTTCCCCGGCATTAGTGTTAGGTTACAAATTGAAAATCCACAAAATGAGAAAATTATTCCATAAAAATATGCACCCTCTTAGAGTGAGTTTTATGTCCCCCTTTTTCAACTGATTGGTGGAGGGAAATTTCCAGAACGGGAATCCCTAGTTTGTTCAATTTATTCTACAAAATTGTATGATATTGATTATGTTGTATCTCCAAAATTCATACTCCTCAAGGTTTGAAACTTCATACTGATATATCCATATCTGTCTTATTTCAAACCCCACAGGTTAGAGCAGAATTGGATTCCCCAAGTGGACCTTATGTTAGGTTTCCCAAGGTGACTTGTTTGAGAACTAGTTCAGTATAGTGGACTTGTATGGACTTCCACGTGTCACTGTTTCAACTTCGAGGTCTGAAACTCACACCACAAAAACAAAATTACATTCCCTATCTTCTAAATTTTGTGAAATTTGATTTGGACCTTCCTAGCCATAGATATGGAAATTCTCCCTAAGTCACATATTTAAGATTGAGTTCTAGAGGAGATTCGAAGTCTGATTTGGAGGAATCATATCTCCTAAAGTATAATGACTATGATGTTGAAACTAACACACAACGTACAATAAGACATTATCTTCGTCTTGTCCAAGTTTCATCTCCTCATCCTTCTCCAAACTCAAGTTATAATGAAAATACTAAGATGACTAGATTTTGTCTTCTAGGGTTTTCAAGCGTGAAACCCTAATCTTCAGTAGTTGCAATTGTAGTAGTGTTTTGGTTGAACAGTGCCTTCTTTCATGGTGGCTTTGTTACCATGTTAGTTTTTCTACTATAATTCAAATGATTAGGATCTTTATCTGAAATAATAACAAGCTTAACAAGATACGTAAGATGCACAAGATATACAAGATACACATGACACAAAGATTCTCCTCGATAAAACCATAAAGGAGAAAACCCCACAAACTTCCTCATAACAGTTTTGTCACTAAGACAATATCACGATATGGAAAAACCCAAGAATAAGAAGTCTTATGCAACTCTCTCTCTTTCTCTCCTCCGTGTCCTCTCTCTCACCTCATGCGAACTTGTGAGTAAATGAGTGTGTATCCGAATAGGGAGGGTTCCTCCATATTTATACTCTTTCATTGTGTAACTTACTTAACTAAATAGGTCGTCCAAGTAACCTCATTCGGGACGACCTACCCAGGAAGACTCAACAATACATTTTACTATATTCAACTTGGGTACTATTTCCCTGACTTAAAATGGAGGGTTAACCTCAATGACCATATACAATAATGACATCCCGAAGGAGGGAAACACATCTTCGATAGGGCTACAATAATATACAATGATAATATACACCAAAATATGTTATGAAGTTACAAATACAACAACAGAACTATGGGTAGAAGCATAACTCTATACTTAGCAAATTAACTAAATAAAATGGACCACTAATACATTCCTTATTCAACTTAGTTAATAAAGTGTAGAATGAAAATATTTTTGGGTGATGCAGATTACCAGATCCTACAAAGGATGCTCTTGCATCAAAAAAAAATCAAGAAAAGTGAGCTTATCTTTGCAAGAGGGGCAAAGGTTTCAGTGTAGTTGATGGATTCTTGCTGAGAAAAACCATTTGCACTCAAATGAGCCTTATGTATTTCAATAATACCATGAGTGTGAATTTGGTCTTTGAGACCCATCAAATTTTCACTATGTTCTTTCCTTGCGGTTGAGGAATTAGATCTCATGTTTTATTCTTCACTGAGGAATGGTATTATTTATCCATAGCAATTTCCTATTTAGGCGGGAATTTCCATCTACATATCTATCCAAATCACATACATGTAGCACACATGCCATTAAAGCAACACTACCACATTATTTTTTACTTCTAATCTTCCGTGAATCATGAATGTCTCCTACATCAACTCCAATAGGTTCAATTGTATTAGCACCCCAACAAGGTAGAGAATAATTTTGAAGGGATAGATTTCTATATCATCTAGTCCTCCAAAGTGGTGATCAAAAGTTTCAAAGCTGGCAGTTGATTTCGTAGTCACTGGTTGATTATAAGTCAAAGTAAGTAGTTGATTATAAAGTCCAATTGACGCTCCAAAACAGGGTTCAATTGATCCTATTTCTCTCATAATTTCAAAATGGCCATTGCTCATCAAACTATAAGAGGTATTCAATAGTTTAACACTGAATGTCTTCTCATTAAAGACAATGTCTCTTCGAATAATGATTTATTGCTTGACTTGATCAAACAACCTATAGGATTTTGAGTCTTAATGATAGCTCATCATGATGCAAACATGACTCTTTGTATCTAATTTTTTTTTTCATTTTCCTAGTATATGTGCCTATGAAATGCATCCAAACATTGCAATTTGATCGACTAAAGGTTTCCTTCCACTTATTTTCTCAACAAGAGTTATGTTAATGACTTCTCTATTCAAAATAAAGTTCAACGGGTAGTTTGAACAATAGACAAATTCTACCTAGAAGTTGGTTAGAAAATATTTGGCCCAAAGAAAATAACTTGCCATATCGACCAAGGTCTAGTTTTCCTTTCCGCCACTACATTATGTTGAGATGTGTGAGGTACATATATTTTCTAAGAGATTATATTTTGTGATAGATAGTTTTCAAAGACTCTAGCCACACATTCACCACCACTATTGTATCTTAAACATTTCATAGGTTGACTACATTGCTTTTCAACTAATGCCCTAAATTCGTTGAATTTTCAAATACACGATTCTCATTCTTCATAAAATATACCCAAGAGTACTTGAGAGAGTTGTCAATGAAGGTTAAAATATAGCTTGCACTTGCAAGTGATTGTTTACTCATGTAACAAGGATCATTGTGCATAAGTTCTATCCGAGTCTTTTTTCTTCCTGTCTTTTTGGTCTCAAAGGGATCCTAGTGACACAAGTGCTAAGAACACATCATTCTCATACACCACCAAGAGGAATGATCTTATCTAGCCCAAAATTTGTATCATATTTCACCATCAGTTTCAAGCTTTGGAAATTCAAGTGTCTAATTCACCCATGCCAAACTCTGTTTCAGTTGTCGGTTTGAGCTATGACTGTAGTTGGTCCTATATCTCTTTTGGGAATATCATGGAACTTGTGTAGTCCGTATTTTGGGTCAAGAAACCATTCAACAACAATTTCCCAATTGTTCACAACCTTCAAAACAAATTAATTTGGCCAAAATTTAGCCTTCTTTCTAATCTGGGTGAGTTGGTGTTCCTATAATAAGTTTGCACTTAGGTTGGGTATATGATACACATTGGTAATCACACCATTTTGACATTGAATACTACCACAACTAATAACAATAAGTGCATAATTATTTGGTACAAAAAATATATTTTATGTATCTTCATCTAAGGAAGAAAACAGAGGAGCATCTTTAGCCATATGATAGGTACAACCATTGTCAACTATCCACTCACTCTGAGTGGTGTGGTCATTTAGGAACTAAGAAGAACTAACATCAAATGTATAATTATCTACCATAACTTCTAAACGTTGGTGTTGATAATTGGTCAATTTTCCAATCAACACATCTATTATGTAGGCATTATTGGAAATATGTGATAATCCCCTTTTGTATTTGAAGCAAGGTGAATAGTAAATGGAAGAGAACAACATATGCATCAAACAATCAATCTCTTATATTGTACATCATGTATTTCTGACAAATCGTTCATTTAGACAATGGATTTTTTCCCTTTTTGTATGGAAAAATGTGTGAATCAGTGATAATTTCAATTTGCTAAGAACCAAATTGAAGGCCACTACATTTGGACTTGCATAATAATAACACATTAATAAATTCTTGCAAAAGCTTAAAAATTTTCAAGGGTTGTGGAACAAGGCATCTTTATTTTTTTCTTATAAGGATTATTGAAACAAAACAAAATTCCAAATTCTAGCTAAGGTTTCAATGATACAATGACATCCTTAACTAGAATTCAATAACCATGTTTTATATTTCTTTAAAAACTAACAATATGTAAATATATAGAAACTAATTCTATATTTCAAAGTTTTTTTTGTTTGATATAAAAAATGAACGAAAGGTGAGTGATAGTAACATGGAGCATATGATCTTGAGCATGATCTTCCATAGCATCAATTAACCTAGATCCTTACAAGAAAATAAATGTATTCTATCTACTCATTAACATAATCACTTCAAGTCCTATGGAAACTTAGATAGGTAGTCAAAACGTCTCCTACACTATCTTTGACTGAACTCAATGACAGTGAAAAAAAATCTAGATTTTGGTTTCGATGGTTCAAAACATTTCTATCAAATAGATTGCATTAAAGGTGCTACGTACTTTTCCAATGTTCAATGGATCACTGAATATTAGGATGATGATGAAGTCCAAATGCAATAATAAAAACACAAGTAACAAATCATGAAAATAATAATGATGATGTGCAAATGTAATAGGGAAAAGATATCTTACATTACAAGTGGGAAAAAACTCCAAAAACATCTTAAAGGCCTAGGAAACCTATGTCAAGCAAGAATAAAGTCAAATTTAAGTGCCCACGTGATTCAATTATTTATTCCTAAAAGTTACTAGCTTGCAAAAATGAAAAGGTCATTTACGATAAAATCCACGCTATTGTTAAACAAGAGCCACGAGGTGGCAAAGTCACTGCAGTTACTCACTCACAGTTATTGATATTACTATAAAGTCAGATTTAAGTGTCCACGTGATTCAATTATTTATTTCTAAAAGTTACTAGCTTGCAAAAATGAAAAGGTCATTTATGATAAAATCCACGCTATTGTTAAACAAGAGCCACGAGGTGGCAAAGTCGCTGCAGTTACTCACAGTTATTGATATTGCTATAAAATAGAAGCTATTGATTTTTATCTTTTGGAAAAAATACATATGAACATATGAAAAAGAGAGGATGTCCATCCTTCTTATAGTGAGAGATGGAACACATACTTCATACAAAGGAATTTCTAGATCAAGGCTAACCATTATAGTTTAAAATATTTCCTTGAACAAAGATTGTCATTAACATAATATCATAAGTGGTTTAATAATATGTGGCATATGATTATGAGATTATATAATTAAATGGTGGAGAAAATATGGTGGGGTTGTTGAATGACACCATAGTTCAACTCATCCAACCCGTCTAAAAGGCAATAAAAATATATATGCAACTCGAAGATGCTACATAAACATAATTGTTAACTCATTTTCTATAACATATATAATTTTTTTGTTATAATGAAATGTGTACATAACTTTAATCAATCGAATGAGTGGATTAACATCATTAAGGTAGAACGAGATCGCTATAACATGGGAGGTGAAGGATTGAGTAGAAAATCCTTTTTTTTAAGCTTAACTTGTATGCTAAAATACATTTATGGAGTAAAGGGATACTTCTTACTTGACCAAGCTAGGCCCATTGCTACTTTAAAATTTATTCTTTGCATCTTGCTTCTAACTTTCCTTGAGCGATCCTCTCCACTATCATTATAGATGGAAAGAAATGAAGGTTTCTGTTGAATTTACATGATCAATACAATGAGTAAGACCATGGTAATATGTAGGCATATTATTCCATATAATGACTTTAATAAATGGGTAAAGTTCTGTTTTATGTTCCTAAAATTTACCTTGTAAATCAAGCAATTCACATTTAAAGTTGAAAATCAAGCAATCCACATTTAAAGTTGAAAAGTGAAAAAAAGAACAAATCAAATGTGGAGGAGTACCAACAGAGAAAGGTGTGAAGGCTGAAAGGTTTGGATAAGAATGCACTACAAGAAACCTGGAAAAGTATGGTCAGTCGGTAGCTCCCTGCTACTTACATATCACTGAAATTGAATTATACAAGGAAAAAGGAAGAAATTGAACTGTACAAGGAAAGGAAGAATGGTAGTAAGAAGAAATTGAATTGTACAAGGAAAAGAAGAATGATAGTAAGGTATTGCAACTGCTATCGCTCTTTTTAGTAAAGATGCTCAAAGAAAAAAACAAACAAATGATTGCTTTTTCTTTAGGCATCTCCTATTCTCCACACAGCTATCGATTCCATGGCATCTTCTTTGAAAAAATACAACTACAGCTCATAATACCAAGAACTTAGAAGGGAAAAATATTATTCCACAATGTAGCAATTAACAATCTATATATAGTTGAATGTGAGAGATCATAACGGCAATGCAAATACAGGAATATTAGGGCGAGTTTGATTAGTATCTGTGTGTGAGAGGTGGGAGAGATTTGGCAATGGAGTCTGGAAAGAACCGACCACAAAATAACGCGGGGAACATGGAGAGATTGTTCCTGGCAGTAGGAGGAGGAATAATTGTGTTAGTGGGGTTGGCAGTTCTCATAACATGGCTGGCTCTGAAACATCATACGCCCAATTACTACTTGGATCATGTCTCTGTCTCTCAATTCAAAATCACCCATGATGGGTTTGTCAATTCCAAGGTGCTCTTTAACATTACAACGAGGAATCCGAACAAGAAAGTGGCCATTTACTATGACCAAATCGATGCATTTCTTTTGCATGATGGTCAAGAGATTGCCTGGGCTTCGATTCCGCCATTCTTTCAGGGCCATAAGAACACCACCTTCCTCCACACTCCTCTCAGTGGACACTCGAATTCTCTCCAACCAGATACTTCCACTGATCTCAAGCTGGAGCGTTCCTCTGGTAAGATCAATATGGTTTTCAGATTGTAGGCCAGGATTCGATTCAAGGTGGGCAATGGAAATGTCAACTCAAATTTTCCACCCTTCTCATATTATCTCTATCCTTTTAAAATATCTTAAAGCTCATATAATATAAGATCCTTGGAAACAAATGCATATGCCATTGATGACAAAGCCCCCATGTACCGGAAGATGGTTCATCAAGGTTTCAATAGAAGCCGTTTTGTCTTCACCAATCTCATAATATCTTATAGCTAAGTTTTTCCTGAAAACCAGATTATATTCCACGAATCTGCCCAACCTGAAAACGTTACCAAACATGTCTATTTTCCTTGGCTTCCAATCAAAATTGGTCCACTGCTTCTCAGCTGCCATACTCCAATTTGGGAGTTGATTAATCCTGCTCTTCGCAGTGCTTTTTTCTTTAGTTGCTTCCTTCAGACCAACATTATGCTTCATGCTATCCACTACTGTTCAGTTCACCTTGGTGCCATTGGATGGAGGAAGCTCTTGATTCAGCGTTGTAGAGAGTTGTGGCCACCAGACAAAGGCTCAGTAGTGCGCTTATTCTATCTGGTGACGAAGGTGGGCAGATTTTCCTTCAGAGATCCGTCCTCCATCGTCAATTGCCCTGTCTCGACATAGATATAGCAACTGATCAGTTTACATAAACATTCTGCACCACTATTAGTCTCCCTTATTCACGATTATGTTTGTCACAAAGATTAACGATTAACAGTGGTATTGTTGAAATTATAAGACAGGTGGAGCTTATTAAGAAGGGAGAGAACGTTGGTTCTTCTCAGAAGGCAACTTTGCTGGAGAAACTTGGCATTCGCCCATTTCCCTATGTGTTGGATCGTGCAGGGCATGAGCTTTGTTGCCCATTTGGATAAGTTTTGATTCTGCCAAGATGTTTTTTGAGAATTCCCATTGACTTGGAGTCCTTTGTATGCAGTGGGTTTTGGTTTTACATCAACAAGCTCAAGAGAGCTTACTGGCATTGTGGGATTCCCTGATGAAGCAGAAGACGAGATCTTGTTCTGTGCATTGCACTAATAACTTGAAGAGAACATTAACATTGTTGCAGCGGCGGCTACCATCTTGAACCCTTCACAGGACTGCCACTTAACTCCTAACTAACTGACCAGCATGAATGAGGCATTACCTGACCTGCGTGAAGATAGAACCGTTCCCCAATTTAGAACTATATTATTTTTTAGTATAAAAGGAAAAACTAAGTAACATACATCTGGAATGTCGAGTAAGTAGTTTAAGTAATTTACCGAGAAGGGGAAAAGCAGATGACCATTTATTTGTAAGGAATAGATCAATTCATCTGATGTATGCTCCTTCATCAATTGCATCGATCTACAATCCATCTATTGTCTATTGTACTAGTGAACAAGCCACCTTTTATTACTGAATTTCCCGTCCTTCCTCTAACTTGGGTTAGGTTGGATTCCCCATCCGAAAGTTCCAACGATCCCACACCACCGTTGGTTCCTCCCAACCTGATAAAATAATAGGCAGCAGTTTTGGAGATGTTGAAAAACAGTGAAGTGGGAGTGTGGTGCGACAATAGAAGAGGGCCAAAACTTATTGTTTTGCCGAGTGCTTTGTATTAATCTGAGCCATTAATTGATGTTTGTTGCGGTCAGGCCTGTAGCGGATAAAGAGGTTCTTTACCATGCATGATGGATGAATATGAAAACTTGAACACTGAATTAGATGGGGAAGAAGAATAAGATGAACCTGTTCACAGATCACAAAATAAACAAAAACATGTCCTTCACAGATCTGCTTGAAGAGACTCTAGATATATCCAGAATGCAAAACGCAAATGCCTTAGAGAAACAAACCATGACCATGAAACATGTGAACAAACATGATCTGAAACAAATAAAACTGTTGGGATTTACAAAAAAATGCTGCACTCCAAAGAGGGCCTTCCCTGCCCAACTGAAATTGACGAAACAAAATTGCCATGAAAACTGCAAGATACAACTAGGCATGTCTCTGATCGGTTGTTGATACTACAGCTAGAGGAAATGCAAATCCCTGATCCATTGTTGATACTACAGCTAGAGGACATGCAAATCCTTGTCAACCACACCCACGTGGATTGCATCTTCATCGAGGAAGAAGCCAAGTAGAATGTTGCATGTTTCAACATTGATTGTCAAGAGAGGACTTTACTTGATAATGTATTAGGTTCAAGCATATACTCAAAAGTGCCTATATAGACATTTAATACCATTCAACAGCCATTAAATTTAGCTTACATCACCCACAAGCCTATGTCCCAAAACAAATCCCAAGATAGACCTCGTTCATTTTTTTCCAATCAAATATAGAATAAATCAATAATTTAAAAAACTATTTATTTTATTTTTACTTGGATTATGGTTTAACATTAGATTTTCATAAAATTCAACACTATATAGATAAATTAATAGGATCTACCGATTCATATATATCACCTGCAATAACATAAAAAGGTCATTTCTAGATACTCAATTCTTATATTCAAGGTTATATCACCTGAAGTAACATAAAAAGGTCATTTCTCGATGCTCAATTCTTATATTCAAGGTTCCTACATTCTAGAGGATCAATACATAGCTTACTTGCTTTTACTTTTTGCTAGTACGAAAATCCTTCACACACCACACATTTTGATATTGACCTATTTGCCCGAGCAAGTATGTATTCAAAGGTTTCTTGAAAGAGAGGCCTCATATCGTTTACAACGCAGCCTATATGATATTATTGCTTACTCTGGTAAGACAAGTAACATATACACTATAAATTAATTATGTTACTTTACAAAAGGGAAGGAAAACATGTTTTTATGTTATCAATATTTAATTGCATTTTAGCGAAAGAATTCAATTCATAAACATGAACTTATAACGGTATTTTTTTATTAATTGAAACAGATTAATTTGTATTAAAAAAGAAGTTGTGACTGAATCGTTCAGCCACGAAGAGTACAAAACATAGAGGAGGATAATTTTGTATGCCCAAATTCAAAAAATCCAGTAGCTTTGGATTATGTCCATAGTTTCCTAATTTTTTTCTTCACTGCTTCTATTTGACAAGTATATATCCTTATAAAACTATTATAGGAAAATTGAGTTTTGCAAAACATGATTTAAATAAAGACATAATAATCAGAAAGAAAGAAAAACCCACAGAACTTGACACCTGACATGCTGCAATTGGTAGCTTTGGTTGCATAGGTTGGGTCTTGTTCTTGTCCATCATAGCTTCTTCCCATTCAGGTTCCTAGAACGTCTTCGGAGATCCCACTGAAGATGTCACTCTGTGCTCAGTTCTTCTCACTCGTGGTTCCAATTCCTTTTTTAACTCGCAAACCTTCTCCTATAGCTCCCTAATTTGCTCATAAGGCTCTCTCCCTCTTCCCCGTAAGCATTGGACCTCCATCCCTAGCATGTAATTCTTAGTCTTCACCCTGTCCAAATTGGGCACTATAAATCTCATTTCACTTAATAGCCTCCCTTATTTCAATCGATGTCCTCCTTTCTAGATCTTACTTCTAGTCGTCTAGTCTGCTTAACAGGAATCCCATTATTTGCTTTTTGCTTTTCATGATGGTGAGGAGGATTTGGAGCTTGAGAGATGGATCTGACCTTTGGTATTCCATCTCTGCTAACTACTGCACCACAGACCAAGACACCCACATCCAATTCCCACCAAAAAAAAAACGTAAATTGCTCTCGGATGCTCATGTTCCTCTTTTACCCATAGATTCGTCTCAACAAAATTGAGAGGTTCAACACCCCTCCTCATCACCATTTGGGAAACATTTTCACACGCAGTGAAGGATATGTGAAAGGACTTGTACTTAATATGGGATGGTACAATATTTAATTGTAAGCACAAACCGTGTTATGTAATCATGAGGCCATTCTGACACCTTGTGTCATCGCAATTAATCGTATTTACACTAGTCATTTCAGCTAGGATGAGAATGGTATCGAAGTAAACGGGATACCTTAGAGGATATGCATCAGATAGGTGCCCCCCCCCCCCAATTTTCCAATATCAACGACTAAGCCAGCAAGGAAAATCATCCTAATTGTCCACCATCTTGTTGTGATTTATCTCTATGTGAAAAGCTTGAAAAGATTCAAATTCTTCACTCCTTGTGAGGACTCTCGTTATTATTCTGCCTTAAGTAAGGATATATTTTTGAGCCATACATTGAATAAGCATTTTTTAATCCTCGATTATGATAAGTTTCTTATATCCTTTTTCAATAGCTAGCTTGACTCCCTTCCACATAGCTAATGATTCTGCTTGATTCTTCGAATCTATAGCAGCTACCCACACGTACTTTAGTTCTTGTGATTCTTGGAGGCATAGAGTACCCCCTACCCATCAACACCTACTGCCCCTCAAAATGATCTTATTTCATCATGGTAAGTAAATGGAAAAAAAGGCACATATTTTTCTGAAATTTCAATGGCAATACTTCCCATCAAATGCTTTTAAGAGATCTAAAATTAAAAATTATAATTATAAAGTAAAATTGTATTATAAAATAATACAAAATAATGTATGTATTTGTCATTGTATTATAAAAGCCTCTATCTATGCCTTTCAAATCTTTTTTTATAAATGGATAGAACAGTCCCCTTCCATGTTGGGAACTAATAAACTAAATCTGCAGCAATCTATCTACTATTACTGGATCATTCATATCTTGATGCATGTTCATAGTACCTTCATCAAACAAATTCAATATATGCAAAATGGACACAAGAGTATGCACAAGTTAATTGAGTTCCATTCCTTATTTTTCTCATATGTGTTAGCACCTAAGTTTTGCTCACCCTCATATGTCGTAATTCCACCTCATTTACACTAATTGGACCTTGATAAATCATTTAAAAAACCCAAAAAATAAAATTCAACCTTAAAGGAGGCACTTTAGAATCATACCACTCATATTCCTTTGATAAGAGCAATCCAAGTCACTCGTATTCCTTCAATTTGTGCTACCCAAGTCACACAAAACTGCCAAAATAGTATGACCCAACCTTTGAGCTTGATTTACGACTATCTCTGCTTCATGTTCGACAAAATGGAAGGAATATTCACATGAGTCTCTACATGGCATAAGTCAAGTGATGAATCCAAGTCCCAAGCTTATCCCTAGACTCTCACCATAGTCACTACTGCACTTAAAAAAAAAAACTCAAGGTCCCTCATTCCACACCATTCTTCACTTGTTTTCTCATGTCGTTATTCTATCGAATTACCTTTGAGTTTTAAGCTAGCCTCTTTAGATTCTTTCCCACCTACTGGAGATCCACCTTGCAATGTGTGGCCAGAGGATTACGAGATCGTCAAGAGAACCAACGGATACTCCCTCGGACAGATGCATGGGACCATTTCACCTTGCTTTTTGAGGTGACTCTTTTCTTGTATTATTCCATTTCAATAGAAAAAAAATATATTCTTTATTCTTTACATGTTGTCTTTACATCTATGTTGTTTAAGTGAAGAATGAAAAAGGTGATTTGTTTAGTTTTATGTTAGATGTACCTCCTGTTGAGTCAGGAACTTGTTTCTTCAAATTTTATGTTTGATTGTCATTTTTATTTCAAGTTTGCTCATTTGCTTAAGTTTGTTTCTCTACTTCTTTTAGGAAATTTTTGGTTTTAGGAGAAATTTTTAAATTTTGCCTTCAGGTTTTTTATTTATTTTTGTTTCTTTAGGTTTTTGAAGGGTTTTTAAGGTGATTATGTTGAATAATGGACTCACAAATAACATCATGAGCATAGTTTCTCACTTAAATTTCATTCAAAATGGAAAAAGTGGTTAAAACTGCGCTAAAATTGAATTCAAATTATTCTTGTAGCGCAACCATGAAAAATTAACACAGTGGCGCTACAAGAATATCGCGCAGGCCGAAATCACCGTTTTTTAAGCTGAATTTTCACATGATTTTGATTCCTAAGTGACTAATCGCATGTTTTAAGGGTGTTGATACGTGTTGCTCCAGTAATCATCATGAAAACAGGTCTGATTCGTGTCGTGGAAGAGATCGTGGTCATCATTATCCAAAGCACAACGCATCATGACAGATAGAGGCATAGACTGAGTTTGATGTGAAGGAAGTTATTCCATACATGCATTTCGAAACTGAAGACTAAATGGAGCGAGAACATTTGCCTAAAAACCGGAAGTTGCTGCTACAGATCATATTGAGGGCTTTTACAGTTATAAAGAAGATTAGGGCTTTCTTGTTTCCACAACTGGAAGTAAATTAGACATCCGAAGACACTTGTATAGTTCAATTGGGCAATCAGACAGCGCAAGGAGTGGTTTTAAACTTTTGCAGCTCGACAGGAATAAGGTATTCCGCGATAACCTGTTAGTGGCTGTTAAATTGGAGCTTTCTCAGTAAAGTCTGTTTTGTTAAAATTGGTTAAGGAGAACGTTAATGTATGCTTTTAACAACATTCATGTCAAAGAGATATCGCTTTATGGGGTTATTAGATGTGTTGGTGAGTGACTAGTTGAAAAATAGCAGTTTTATTGAGCATGACCTTGTCAAAGCCCGAAATTGTTGTGATGTGAAGAGCTGTACAGTCTGTGGCGACTAAGGTTCCATGAATTCAATGGTTACTTGTAACTAATACAATAAGTGAGCTGATCATATCCAGTGCTTGAAGACCTAGTCCGACTGCATGCTAGAAAGCTGATTGGTTTTGTTGTTAAATCCAAGTTGGGGCAGAAAATGAACAAGACATAAGAGTACTCCTATATCTTCTTATCTACTAGATAAACAATCTCCAGTTGGTCTTAGAAACCACAAATTGATGTAAGGAGCTGGCATCTGAGATCATTTGTACAAAATCTTTTCTGCACAGAGATTGTTCATAAGTTGCATTTGAAGGAATTAAGGGTTACTTTTTGTACAGAACTACAATACACAGGTGTTGTTATACTTTCTGGAGATGGTCTAGTATCTAAAGGAGCAGCTGGGATGATAGCTAGTTTCACCAGCAGTTTTAGTGAAGAGTGTGGAGCACTATGTGACCTAAATCACTTGAGCCTGTGGTAAAGCTTATAATGCATTAAAGAACAAAAAGAAAACAGTCAAGGAAGATTGAGGAAAGCTGATTATCAAACCTTAGAGACTTAAGGAGGAAAAAGCAGTTGTTAGGTCATTAACAGAGCCCTATAAGTACATAGAGTTCAGCCATTGAAGGCAGATGGGTAAAAGTGGCAAAATAAATAGGGCTGAGCCCACTGATTTAAGCTGGATTGATCAATTCCCAGGTTGTGCAGACCTATTCCAGAACGTTGGGTGGCTAGATTTATTCAAAAAGATCGATGGTTACAACACTGAAGTTTCTTATCAATTTGCTAAAAGCTATAACCAGGACATGATAGTTTTTGATACATTGAGGTTCAAGTTTACTGTGGAGCTAATTGCTGAAGCTACAGGAATCAGAAATGATGGTGAAATGTGGTTCAAAAAGTTGCCTTTCACTTTTAATGCTCAGAGGTAACTTTTACCTAGTATTACTCCAGACTGGAGCAAAGGAATACCAATCCAAAATTTCAGAAGTGAGTGGGTGGAGCCCATTAGAATCTTACAAAGCTATATCACCTGTGAAGGCAGATACGCCTATGTCTTCAAATACCATTTTAGGTTTTTACAGCATTTGGTTGGTGAATCCAAAATGAACCTTTTTTTCTTCTTGTTCAAAAGTCTGCAGAAGATGTCTAATAAAGTCAAGGGGCATCAGGATCATACTTCACAATCTATCTTCCGTCATGGCTTGATTAAGCTCATCATTAGTACTGCTCTACAAAAGGAAGAGAAGACATGGAATTATTTTCTTTTCTGGACTGGTTTTCAAATCAAGCAAGAGTAGCAAACCAAAAAACAGGTGGATAAGGGGAAAACCCTAGTTAGGAAACTAGGTCAGAAGATCAAATCTGAAGACAAGAAAGAGATTAAACTTGAATAAGTACCAGAGCCCTTAAAGGATGATAATGAACCTCAAAAGTTTTTAGCTGACAGCAAAGGTAAATATTCCCTGTTTACACAAAAGGAGGATCAACCTGTATAGGATAGGGCAACAGCAGAAGCTATCATGAAAGAGAAGACTGTTGTTACAGAGCAAATTGCTGTAAAAGAAGAAAACATCCAGGTCCAGCAAAGGAGCCCTATCACTATCTTATTTGAGGATGAGGGATATCTGTTGGAGGAAGATGAATCCACTGTCAAAATTGAAGCTAAGGTTGACACATACACAGAATGTTGCAGACAAGAGGATAAAGCAGAAAAGACAGTCAGACCTAAGAAAAAGAAGACCAAGGTAAAGGCTGTGGAGTTAGCCACAGTAAGACATCAAGGGAAAACTTTGAAAATGTTAGGAGAATTGGCCCCGAGATGGAGGCCTAAAACTAGGCCAAGAAATAAATTAAGGCTGAATATGAAGAAACTGCTTAACCCTAGCTTGAATACTAAAGAGGTGATTGTTCTAGAGGATGATTCTTCAGATGAAAATCCCAAGATAGACAAGGTGAGCAGTGAAAGGAAGAAAGCTCAAGCTTTGGATGGCATAGCCTTACTATCTGAAGCTGCCAAAGACCTTTGAGTTTGGTAGTTAGTCAGTTATTAGTTATGCTTTTGAAAAAATACTTTATTTTGTAAATTGCAATTTCACTTTATCCTATCGATGAGTTGGTTGAAGGCAGTTAGGTTTTCAACCCTAACTGATTTTGTAAGAAATAGTATTTAGATAGATGAGAAAGACAGAAGGAGGGTTCGATTTTTGGAGGACTTCAGGAGGTCTTTTAGACTTATTTGTGAGCTAAGTATCAGAACTCTCATATGTATTTGATGACAGATTATGAAATATATGATCTTAATCACCCTTCAGTTTATGTTTTAGCTTCATTTTGAGCTTGTTTAGCTACTTGACTGATATATTCATTGTTGGTTTATGGTTTCTTTACTTGTGATACTTGTCAGTTATGAATGAACTTTAGGATTATACTCTGATTGGTACTTGTTGATTATATGATGCATCTCTATCTTTCCTTGCTTATGATTCAATTTTTATTTGGTTCATGAGTGTATTCCCTGTTTGTCACCAAATTTACAACCAATAAAACATTCCAGGAACCCTAAAACCTAGTTTACTTTATTGAGTTTTTTGAGATTGTGTTGGCTTGTTTCTTCATAGCCTTGGAAACAATTTCTAGCACAAACATCTTTGGCGCCGTTGCCGGGGACGAAGTTGAAGACATATTTTCCCTGGGATACTTATCAGTTTTACTGGTTTTAAGAGGTGAACTTAAACCAGCACATCTTTAAGGCTATTTTTCACCAAATTTGACACAGTGGCTCCTAGAGGAGTGGGAACCAGGAACAGACCTACTTCACCATTGCAGTTAGGTGTTTTAGACCCTGAACAGATATTAAAGATAGCAAGAAAGGTTAGGAGGTCTCAATTTTTACCAGCCCTGTGTGACCCTAATCAGTTGGGTGGTTTGTCACATTTAGTTTTGTTAGGAAAATAAGAAGAAAACTCACCTTGGTTAAAGCCTATTATCCCTGATAACAGTTTCCAAGTTTTCACTAATCCTCAAACCTTCAGAAAGGCCAAAACTGCCTCTCCTGGTAAGATACCTCTTTTTCAGCTAAAAGTAGGTAAAAACCCTTTTCAACCAAGTTCCAGTCAAACTTCTTCATCATCAAAGTCAGTCAGTCCAAAAATGGCAGCCCAAATTCAGCCTATAGACATGATGGACCGGATGGTTGCAGCCAGATATGCACCATTGGTCTTGCCTCAGCCTTTAAATGCACTGCCTGGGGGTGACCATAGCTGAAGAACATTGGGAAGCTTTCCTTAGCTATGCTGATAATCAAAACATTGAGGCTAAGGATGTATGGATGAGAATGTTTGTTCAGAGCCTTGATGGTGATGTAAGGAAATGGTTCAGAGAGTTGCCTGCTAACTCAATCACTATCATTGAAGAACTCCGTGATCTCTTCATGAGACAGTGGGGTGACACCAAGGACCATACATACTACATAACTGAGTTTGATGCTCTTAGGAGGAAAAAGGATGAAACTGTTGCAGACTTTTCAAAAAGGTTTAACAAGATGTACAGTAGAATTCCTGCAGAAATAAAGCCTACTGAAACTTCTGCTAAACTTACCTATGCAAATGCTTTTGATCACGAGTTTTCTTTGCTACTAAGAGAAAGGAGACCTATCTCTTTACTGAATATGTAGGACGCAGCACTGGAGGTAGAATCTAATATACTGGCTTCCAATAGATTGAAGGATGAGACAACTCAGCAGCTGTATGACAGAAAAGGAAAAAAAGAAGCAGCTTCAGGAGGTTCATCTTCTCTTTCTGCTGAAAATAAAATTGATGAAATGGCTAAGTTGGTGAAGATTCTGACCGCAAAACTGAACAAATTAGAACTTGAGAAAAATTCCAGCAAGCATGCTCCCAAAGGTGAACAAAATCCAAATAATCAGAATCAGTTCAGAAGGCAATTTGCTCCCCGTTTCATGCCTAGAGAACGTAGGAACAATGACATTCAGCGGGAAAGAAGAGAAAATGAAGACCAAAGAGTGCCACCACCTCTTCAGAACAATGTGGTTGATGAGGAAGAAGTTGATGATGAGTTGATCTTTGAAGAGACTGATCAAGATATGAATCATTTTGGAGAAGGATTGTCTGGGGGTTTTGTCACTGAGGAAGAATTTCTTAATGCAGAATACTATGATGCTGGCATGTTTGAAACTGAGGATGATTTAGGTTTGGAAAAGACTGCTGTAACTGTTGTTGTCCATCAAAATGAACCCAAGAAGACTATAAATCTGAGATCAGGTCCAAAACAGGTGGTACAAGCCCCAAAGAAGAAAGCAATTGTCCCTGCTAAACAAGCATCAAATCCTGTGACAGAGAAAAAGCAAGTTCCAGAAAAACCAAAGAAGACTACAGAGGTTGAAGAGGTAAATAAATCTATCCAGAATTTCAGTTTGGAAAATGAATTAGGAAAGTTAAATATTCCTGTACCTTTAACTGAATTAATAAAGAATCCTTCATATAAAGAAACAGTCCTGAAAGTGATGAATTCAGCAAGTAATCAGCATGTTTCAGACACAGTAAATTTGCAAGAAGATAACCCCAAGATATTCATTGGATCAGCCCTGGCTGAAAAGACTGAAGATGAAGCAGGTGCTTCACCTCCATTCTAAATAACCTTGACAGTCCATGAACTAATGATACATAATTGTTTGTTGGATTTAGGAGCTTCACACAATTTGATGCCAAAGGTTGTTATGGAGGCTTTAGGGCTGAGTATTACCAAACCTTACCATGATCTGTATGCCTTTGGTTCCCGAGCAGTGAAGTGTTTAGGAGTAATAAAGGAAATGGTTGTCAGCCTGGTTCAGTTACCTATGAAAAGTGTGATCATGGATGTTGTGGTAGCTGATATTACACCGAAGTTTGGGCTACTTCTTTCTAGATCTTGGGAAAAGAAGGTTGGTGGGACTTTACAAATGGATCTATCATATGCTACCATTCCTATGTTTGGTGGAGAAAACAGAAGCCTGTACAGAGAGTTGCAGTTTGCTTACATTGTGACAGATGACAAGAACCCTACCAATCATCCACTCTATGTTGTTGATAAAGACCTTGGTACTTGCATGTTACATTTCAGTGAGGAAGACAATACTGCTAGATTGTTACAAGTTGAGAAAGAACAGCTAGTAAAATGCAGCAGAGAAGAAGAGGATGAACTGTGGCAATTATATTTTGATGGTTCTTCTTGTAAGGAAGGTGCAGGTGCAGGGGTTCTTCTCATATCCCCTGGAGGTGAAACAGTGAAGCTCGTGTATAAGTTGGAGTTTATTACTACAAACAATACTACTGAGTATGAAGCTCTGCTATTGGGATTAAAAGCTGCTAAAGATTTGGGCATTCAACAGATTGCTGCATTTGGCAACTCCGACTTAATTGTTCATCAGGTGAAGAGCAACTATCAAGTGAAGCAGGGTTTGATGAAAGTATATCGGAATGAGGTATGGGATATGCTTGAAAATTATTTTGTAGCATTTAACATCACTCATATTCCAAGAGACCATAATCAGACTGCAGACTCATTGGCCTTGGCTGCCACACACTTCAGAATCCCAAAGACCACTCAGTTAAGGTATCCCATAGAGGTGAGGTACAGACCATGTGTACCTGATAATGTAAAGCACTGGAAAGTATTCGAAGATGACACTGAAATTAAGAGATTTCTTGAGCTTACTCATGAGTTTTCAAATTCCCTAATTGATCAAGAGGAAGATGAAGGGGATGAAGAGTTGGAAGAAATTGCTGAAAATGAGATTGCTGGACATAAAATTATTGAACTTAAAATCAACTTCATCCCAAAAGGTTTGGTTCCTCTAGAAAGAATATTTACAAAGGATGATACACTTTCAAAGCCCATTGTTCAGTCTTTAGAAGAGAACGTGGTAGAGTGTAATATTGGTTCTGCAGAACATCCTAACATGGTCAAAATTTCTAAATCACTTACAGCTGAACAAAGAAACAGGTATATCAAATTGTTAAAGGAGCATGTAGATGTTTTTGCATGGTCTTATGAGGAACTAAGAACTTATGATACAGGAATCATACAGCATAAGGTCCCTTTAAAACCAAATGTCAAACCTTTTTGTCAGAAACTAAGGAGGATTAATCCAGCTCTGTTTCCTGTTATTGAAAAAGAAGTGAAGAAGCTGTTGGATGCAAAGATCATAGTGCCTCTCAGGTATTCTTCATGGGTGGCTAATCTGGTTCCTATTAGAAAAAAGAATGGAGAAATCAGGTTATGTGTTGACTTCAGAAACTTGAACAAATCCTCATTAAAAGATAACTATCCTCTGCCTAAGATTGAACAAATATTGCAGAAAGTTGTTGGAGCACAAAGGATCTCAATGGTTGATGGTTTCTCAGGGTACAATCAGATCTCTATGCATCTTGATGATAAGGAGAAGACAACCTTTACAACTCCTTGGGGGACTTTTATGTATGACAAGATGCCCTTTGGCTTAATGAATGTTGGAGCTATCTTCCAGAGGGCCATGGATATTGCATTTGTTGGAGAAAAGGATAAGTTTGTGGTAATCTATTTGGATGATATTACTGTTTTCTCACAGTTAGATGACGAACATTTGAAGCATTTGAAGTAGACTTTCCTGAAGTGCAAAAAATTTGGCTTGTCATTGAATCCAAAGAAGTCACACTTTGTTGTACAGGAGGGTAAACTGCTTGGTCATTTGGTGTCTGCTGACGGCATAAGAATTGATCCCGAAAGGGTAAAGGCTATACTGAAGATAAGTTTACCAAGGAGTAAAAAGGATGTCCAATCATTCATTGGTAAAATAAATTTTCTGCGCTGGTTTATACCCAACTTTGCTGAAACTATCAAACAGATCACAGCCATGCTGAAAAAGGATCAGGAAGTCAAGTGGACCACTGAGGCAAAGGGTGCATTTGAGAAAATCAAAGTGGCTCTAACCGAAGCTCTTGTATTAGTAAGCCCTGATTTTACCAGAGAGTTTCTTACATTCTCATTTGCATCAAAAGATACAATAGCAGTTGTTTTATTACAGAAGAATAAAGAAGGGTTGGAGCAGCCTATTGCATTCTTCAGTAAAACTCTCAGAGATTCTGAACTGAAGTACAGTATTTTAGAAAAGCAGGCCTATGCTCTGGTAAAGGCTTTAAAAATTTTCAGAATCTATGTGCTGCATTCTAAAGTTATTTCATTTGTACCTAATGCTGTTGTAAAAGATGTGTTAACACAGCCTGATAGTGAAGGAAAAAGAGGCAGGTGGATTGCCAAAATCATGGAGTATGATGTAGAGATCAGACCTACCAAACTTGTCAAGGGACAAGGTTTAGCCAAGCTGCTAGCTGAATCAAATTGTCAAGCTCTGGGATTGCATGTTATGGCTGAAGAAATAGCTCAGGAAGAAGATCAAGTACTACTGGAAAAAGAGAAGATCATGGACTATTATTCATCATCAACATGGTATGCAAACATTGTTTATTTTCTGTTATTTTTGCAATGTCCTGAGAATTTAGATAGGAAGGCTGTTAGATCCTTAAATATTAAAGCTACTAAGTATTGTCTGGTAGAAGAGCAGTTGTTTTGGAAGGACCCAGGGGGTATTCTACTCAGATGTTTGGACAAATCTGAAATTGGAGGAGTGATTTCTGAATCTCATGAGGGTGCTTGTGGAGGGCACAAGTACTGGAAGACAAAAGCTTACAAAATTTTAAGAGCTGGATATTATTGGCCCTCCTTGTTTGCAGATGTTTATCAGCAGGTAAGAGCCTGTGTCCCTTGTCAGAAGTTTGCTGGCAAACAGAAATTGTTGTCTTTTCCCCTGAAACCTATTGCAGTTAATGCTCCTTTCTAGCAATGGGGTCTAGATTTTATTGGAGAAATAAACCCAGCTTCCTCAGGACAACACCGTTGGATTCTGACTACAACAGACTTCTTTACTAAATGGGTGTAAGCCATCCCTACTAGGAATGCTACAGACAAAGTTATCATGGAATTTATTGAAGAGAATATTCTTAGTAGATTTGGATGTCCTCAAAAATTAGTAATAGACAATGAAAAGGCTTTCAAGTCCAAGGCAATGGAGGCCTTTTGTGAAAGGAATGGCATCATACTGAAGCATTCAACTCCTTACTATCCTCAGGGCAATGGTTTGGCTGAATCTTCTAATAAAAACATCATTCAGAGTATAAAAAAGTTGCTCAAGCATAACAAGAGATCATGGGATTCAATGCTGAAATATGCATTGTAGGATAACAGTTAAACAAGAAATTGGAACTTCTCCCTTTCAGTTAGTTTATGGTACAGATGCAGTTTTTCCTGTTCAACTGGGAATCTTAGTGATGAAGTTTCTTCAGAATTCTCAGGAGCAGCCAAATGATATGCAGAGAAGGATTTATGAGATGATAGAGTTGCAGCAGAGCAGGGAAAAGGTGGATGAAAAGGCACAGTTGTACAGGTTGAAGATCAAAAGCAGATTTGACAGGAACATCAAAGAAAACACTTTCTCAGTTGGTGATATGGTTCTAAGGTGGGATGCAAGGAAAGAGCAAAAAGGTAAGCATGGTAAGTTTGATAACCTCTGGTTTGGCCCTTTCTTAGTGTCTAAGGTTTTGGAGAATAATACTTTTATCCCGCAGTCTTTGGAAGGTGAGGAGTTGTCCAGTCCAGTTAATGGACGATTCCTCGAGCATTTTTACAGTCTATAAGGATATTTTAACTTTTCATTGTACATACCGGTGTGAGTGAAGCATAATAAAGACTCCATAGCCCAATGGAAATTTTGCAGACAAGTAGGTAGCAGACAGAAGGCACTTGTCTATAGGTTCTTGAAGCCTCACAGGGAGGACTTCATCCCGCAGCTGGAGCCAGATGTTAAGTTAGGAACTTGTTTCTTCAAATTTTATGTTTGGTTGTCATTTTTATTTGAAGTTTGCTCATTTGCTTAAGTTTGTTTCTCTACTTCTTTTAGGAAATTTTTGGTTTTAGGATAAATTTTTAAATTTTGCCTTCAGGTTTTTTATTTATTTTTGTTCCTTTAGGTTTTTGAAGGGTTTTTAAGGTCATTATGTTGAATAATGGACTCACAAATAACATCATGAGCATAGTTTCTCACTTAAATTTCATTCAAAATGGAAAAAGTGGTTAAAAAAGCGCTAAAATTGAATTCAAATTATTCTTGTAGCGCAACCATGAAAAATTAACACAGTGGCGCTACAAGAATATCGCGCAGGCCGAAATCACTGTTTTTTAAGCTGAATTTTCGCATGATTTTGATTCCTAAGTGACTAATCGCATGTTTTAAGGGTGTTGATACGTGTTGCTCCAGTAATCATCATGAAAACAGGTCTGATTTGTGTCATGGAAGAGATCGTGGTCATCATTATCCAGAGCACAGCGCATCATGACAGATAGAGGCATAGACTGAGTTTGATATGAAGGAAGTTTTTCCATACATGCATTTCGAAACTGAAGACTAAATGGAGTGAGAACATTTGCCTAAAAACCGGAAGTTGCTGCTATAGATCATATTGAGGGATTTTACAGTTATAAAGAAGATTAGGGCTTTCTCGTTTCGATAGCTGAAAGTAATTTAGACATCTGAAGACACTTGTATAGTTCAATTGGGCAATCAGACAGCGCAAGGAGTGGTTTTAAACTTTTGCAGCTCGACAGGAATAAGGTATTCCGCGATAACCAGTTAGTGGTTGTTAAATTGGGGCTTTCTCAATAAAGTCTGTTTTGTTAAAATTGGTTAAGGAGAACGTTAATGTATGCTTTTAACAACATTCATGTCGAAGAGATATCGCTCTATGGGTTTATTAGATGTGTTGGTGAGTGACTAGTTGAAAAATAGCAGTTTTATTGAGCATGACCTTGTTAAAGCCCGAAAATGTTGTGATGTGAAGAGCTGTACAGTCTGTGGCAACTAAGGTTCCATGAATTCAATGGTTACTTGTAACTAATACAATAAGTGAGATGATCATATCCAGTGCTTGAAGACCTAGTCCGACTGCATGCTAGAAAGCTGATTGATTTTGCTATTAAATCCAAGTTGGGGCAGAAAATGAACAAGACATAAGAGTACTCCTATATCCTCTTATCTACTAGATAAAAAATATACAGTTGGTCTTATAAACCACAAATTTATCTAAGGAGCTGGCATCTGAGATCATTTGTACAAAATATTTTCTGTACAGAGAATGTTCATAAGTTGCATTTGAAGGAATTAAGGGTTACTTTTTGTACAGAACTACAATACACAGGTGTTGTTATACTTTCTGGAGATGGTCGTATCTAAAGGAGCAGCTGGGATGATATCTAGTTTCACCAGCAGTTTTAGTGAAGAGTGTGGAGCACTCTGTGACCTAAATCACTTGAGCCTGTGGTAAAGCTTATAATGCATTAAAGAACAAAAAGAAAACAGTCAAGGAAGATTGAGGAAAGCTGATTATCAAACCTTAGGGACTTAAGGAGGAAAAAGCAGATGTTAGGTCATTAACAGAGCCCTAGAAGTACACAAAGTTCAGCCATTAAAGGCAGATGGGTAAAAGTCGAAAAATAAATAGGGCTGAGCCCACTGATTTAAGCTGGATTGATCAATTCCCAGGTTGTGCAGACCTATTCCAGAACGCTGGGTGGCTAGATTTCTTCAAAAAGATCGATGGTTACAACACTGAAGTTTCTTATCAATTTGCTAAAAGCTATAACCAGGACATGATATTTTTTGATACATTGAGGTTCAAGTTGACCGTGGAGCTAATTGCTGAAGCTACAGGAATCAGAAATGATGGTGAAATGTGGTTCAAAAAGTTGCCTTTCACTTTTAATGCTCAGAGGTACCTTTTACCTGGTATTACTCCAGACTGGAGCAAAGGAATACCAATCCAAAATTTCAGAAGTGAGTGGGTGGAGCCCATTAGAATCTTACAAAGCTATATCACCTGTGAAGGCAGATATGCCTATGTCTTCAAATACCATTTTAGGTTTTTACAGCATTTGGTTGGTGAATCCAAAATGAACCTTTCTTTCTTCTTGTTCAAAAGTCTGCAGAAGATGTCTAATAAAGTCAAGGGGCATCAGGATCATACTTCACAATCTATCTTCCATCATGGCTTGATTAAGCTCATCATTAGTACTGCTCTACAAAAGGAAGAGAAGACATGGAATTATTTTCTTTTTTGGACTGGTTTTCAAATCAAGCAAGAGGAGCAGCAAACCAAAAAATAGGTGGATAAGGGGAAAACCCTAGTTAGGAAACTAGGTCAAAAGATCAAATATGAAGACAAGAAAGAGATTAAACTTGAAGAAGTACCAGAGCCCTTAAAGGATGATAATGAACCTCAAAAGTTTTTAGCTAACAACAAAGGTAAATATTCCCTGTTTACACAAAAGGAGGATCAACCTGTACAGGATAGGGCAACAACAGAAGTTGTCATGAAAGAGAAGACTGTTGTTACAGAGCAGATTGTTGTAAAAGAAGAAAACATCCAGGTCCAGCAAAGGAGCCCTATCACTATCTTATCTGAGGATGAGGGATATCTGTTGGAGGAAGATGAATCCACTGTCAAAATTGAAGCTAAGGTTGACACATACATAGAATGTTGCAGATAAGAGGATAAAGCAGAAAAGACAGTCAGACCTAAAAAAAGAAGACCAAGGTAAAGGCTGTGGAGTTAGCCACAGTAAGACATCAAGGGAAAACTTTGAAAATGTTAGGAGAATTGGCCCCAGGATGGAGGCCTAAAACTAGGCCAAGAAATAAATTAAGGCTGAATATGAAGAAACTGCTTAACCCTAGCTTGAATACTAAAGAGGTGACTGTTCTAGAGGATGATTCTTCAGATGAAAATCCCAACATAGACAAGGTGAGCAGTGAAAGGAAGAAAGCTAGAGCTTTGGATGGCATAGCCTTACTAGCTGAAGCTGCCAAAGACCTTTGAGTTTGGTAGTTAGTCAGTTATTAGTTATGATTTTGAAAAAATACTTTATTTTTTTAAATTGTAATTTCACTTTATCCTATCGATGAGTTGGTTGAAGGCAGTTAGGTTTTCAACCCTAACTGATTTTGTAAGAAATAGTATTTAGATAGATGAGAAAGACAGAAGGAGGGTTCGATTTTTGGAGGACTTTAGGAGGTCTTTTATACTTATTTGTGAGCTAAGTATCAGAACTCTCATATATATTTGATGACAGATTATGAAATATATGATCTTGATCACCCTTCAGTTTATGTTTTAGCTTCATTTTGAGCTTGTTTAGCTACTTGACTGATATATTCATTGCTGGTTTATGGTTTCTTTACTTGTGATGCTTGTCAGTTATGAATGAACTTTAGGATTATACTCTGATTGGTACTTGTTGATTATATGATGCATCTTTGTCTTTCCTTGCTTATGATTCAGTTTTTATTTGGTTCATGAGTGTATTCCCTGTTTGTCACCAATTTTACAACCAAGAAAACATTCCAGAAACCCTAAAACCTAGTTTACTTTATTGATTTTTTTGAGATTGTGTTGGCTTGTTTCTTCATAGCCTTGGAAACAATTTCTGGCACAAACACCTCCCTTTGCATAAATTATAGTTGTGATTTTTTATTTGTTTTTACATCCCTTTTGAAACTCTGATGAGGTTGCACAACCACTTGGCAGGTTCCTTTTTGCATTGGCGTATGTGAAAAATATGTTATAATTTTTGGCAATAATACTCAGGAAGATCCATAATCTCTTTGGTTGTGTTTGTCTTTCTTTTTTCATCCTTTTGTTTGAGAATTTTACTATTATTTGTACCCTTATTTTGTCTCTTATTTCGTTTGATTAAACTACCAACAAGATCCCCAATTCAACCCCCCCCCCAAAAAAAATCTAGAGAGTATGCATTGTTTTCTTTGTTTTCATAGTTGTTTCATCTGGGTCGTGCATGTTTGACTGTTTTGGGTGACCTAAGTCACATTTTTCCCTTTGAACTATGAGGTGTCCCCCTAAATCCAATTTTCGCACTCAAGTTACACATTTTGACTTCCTATAGGCGACCTAGGTCACTCATATTCCCTCGATAAGAGCTACCTTCTAGTAAAAGTCAAGCTTTTGCAATTTCCTTAGTTTTGTTTGCCTTTTCCTAAGTTAGATAGTGTTGTTTTTCCCCCTTGAGCCTATTTGCAGTCCCTTTGTTTCTATTTGCAATCTTCGTTACTTATTGCAACATCCCTTTCGCTCGTCCGGACAGACTGTTGGGTGAAGAAAAATAGTTAAACGATTAACCATAATCATTTTTTATGTCTAAATAGATTAATTTCAAGAAACATTATTTAACTTAGATTTGAAATCGTTTTTACCTTTCAAGAAAGAAAAAAAACTTAGTTATTAGTTGTACACACCTCTAGTGCACACATAATCACTCCCTAATTTAAACTATCACTTGGTTCATGACGCTAAGTGGAGCCTTAAAAGAAACCATAATCTAACTCACTAAATCCTAACTTGAGGATCAAAAGACATTGTAGTTAGGTTAGGACTTTAGGGGTAGGAATCCAAATAATTCCCTCTAGTCACTATACACTTTAGACATAGTGGTTGTCCAATTAGTGAGCTAAAATCCTCTAGTAATGTCAGACAATGTTAAAATCAATTTGTGGGTGGGCATCTCCTTTCAAGAGGGTAAGTGGAAAGCCTCAAACCAAATGGATGGGCGATGCACCGTCCCCACTCAGTACTGAACGTCATCATTTTCTTCATATTAAATTTGCAGGTAACTCATTTTGATGTGTTTATGAACAAGGTAGCCTAGAAACTTTTCTTTTTATGTATCTTACCCATAGGTGATCCCCTTCAATGGGGGGATACTCAAGAATATGGAGTCGGCTATGACCCCAGCTCTATAACTATTATTCTGATCTTCACTCACTATAATTGGATAGGATTGATGCCCTTATATTATTCTAATGATTCGAAGACCCTACTCAACTTTCTACTTTTGTTTATCTAAAGGGACTTGATATCCCCACAGAGGAACAAATTTGAGAAATATTTTCTTCGGGGCTTTTATTTTTTATTGTGTAGATCACTCAAGATAGTGAGTCTTTTTTGTTTTTAGAATCGCTCTTTTTCAACTTTTATCTCTATTTTTGTCAAAACACGTGTTGCACAAACTTTGCATCGATTTTTGATTTGGTTCCTATTACATAGTTGAGATTATTCAATTTGAGCATTTCCAATCATAAACATGTAGTGTTGAGTTTTTCAGTTTATAATTTGTCACTATATGTCCCTTGAGGTACTCTCGCAAAATTTGGGCCCAACCTACTCAGTACATTGTTTTAAACCGCATTGTTGACACCACGATTTGTACCACAATTCGAAACATCGAACTATCACTGGAGAGTTTCTCCAAGTCATTTGATTCTAACCCTTCACGACTTCAATCACCTTCACAACCACACACTACAAACATCATAGTTGGAATCAATCCCACCCCAAGTGGCGGGAACATTCCTAATCTTGGTGAGGGAACCAACCCCACCTCTAGTGGTGGGAACATTTCTAATCCTAACACTGTAATCAACCCCACCTTTGGCGATGGAATGATCCCTTAGACTAGTGGAGGAATCATTGTCGGTGGTTCCATCAGTGGAGGTACAATCAATACCATGTTGGTCCCTCCACCTTGTACCTTAGTGCGAGCCTTTTGTTTATGGCCATCCTCAACCACCTAGATCTGTCGAGTCTCAACAAATGACTCAATTAATCATGACCATGCATGGCCTCAAATGCTGACCAAACTAACCTAATACATCCCTAAGTTTGAGGGGAATGCAGATGATGATCCTAAAAATCACTTGATTTTGTTTCACTTATGGTGCTCCTCAAACAGCATTGTCAATGACTCCATTTGCTTGAATCTGTTTCATAGAACCTTGACTAGAATTGCAGCTAAGTGGTACATATAGAAACCTCACCAGACACATCCCAACTTTGTGTCCTTAGTATCCACTTTTCTATCTTTTTTCTAGCTACTCATTCATTATGATGAGGGAGTGGAAATCCTTTTGTCTTGTTGACCTAATTCCTCCATGCATATATATGGACCACATCCATGAGTGGTGTTGACACTGAAGTTTGTGCAAAATCAACTTTGACGATCGGGTCTATTTAGATTGGTTCTTTAAGTCTCTTATTTCAACAATAGCAAAATATTTGGCCACTTAGCACACATATACCAAGGAAGAATCCATCGTTAAGGCTCAGCAGTATGACCTCATATATGCGCAGTCTAGCTAGCTTTACACCATCATCCCTAATTCCCCTAGAGGTAACTCCTATCATAAATACCGTCCAATCACATCCCATTGAATGATGGAATTATTATTGTCGTTACCTCCCACCCTAATCCATACACATCTTATCCTCACTTTTTGAGCAGTTATGTGTATGGTAACCCCCCAAACTTCGAGCGTAATCAAGGTCCTACCATGGATTCACACTATATTCCTAATTCTTTTTTATCTTCCTCGCATTTTAGGATGAGTACCTCTTATTTGTTTCCTCCTACGGGAACCCATGTTCATGGGCCATCATGTAGCGATACCTCTTGTGGTAATGCTTCCAGTGGCTATATGGCTCCCTTGACCATTAACCCATATTACCATTTTTGTATCCCACCACTAGTTGCTCCAATTTCGAACACCTTGCACCTCCTCCTTTCCCACATGGGAAAGTCTATGCTAAGTAAATCATGCCTACTCAGTCTGTGCCCAATAATCAACCAACGCAGCCTAAATGAAAGAAAACGGGGGAAGAACAAAGGGAACAACCAATTCTAGGGAGCTGGAGTTCATCCCCCAAATTCTCCAAGAAATACTAGAACCATTAAAATCCCTATCGATTAGGATCCAAATCATCCTCCCAAGTAGGAAAAAAAATCCTTAGTTATATACTAATCATCTATAATCCTTCTATGTTGTTTATGGACACTACACCCACCATTTTCCCCATCTAGAAAAAGATTGCCATCTATAGAATGAGGTCATTCAATGCGAATGGATAATGCTCCACAAGGGAAATATTATCAACCTCCACCTCAATCCAAATCGGGACAACCAATGCTTTTCCAAAACCCATTTCCTCTACAAGGAATATTCACATTACAACCTGTTATTCATGTTACCTATCAATGTTAACCTTCAAACTCAATGCAATCAATATGGTTGAGGGGTTGAAACCTCCACTACTGACAAAGGAAAAGACTCCTCTCAAGTTGATGGATCTTTATACATACCTCATTCAATGAATGAAGGGATCCCAAAAGTCCCCAAGTTCCCTTTATGTCGCATATTAAATAACTCAATACTCAAGCCACTCCTAACTATATTATTATAGATGACTTGACCCAATCTCCCGCAACCATGTCTACGCTATAGCTTCTTTGGAATTTCCCTATGCAATCTAAATCCTTATTGTATGCCTTAGATTTGATTCATCCATTCGATTCTCACCTAACTACCTTTGATCTCAATCAAGCAAAACCTCAGATTCCCTCGTTAATAGCTTTTCAAGTCCATACAATTGTAGAAACATGGTCATTCATTGATCTATAATGAATGAAGGGGAATCCACCTATGTTATGTCCACTCATGTATGGAAGAAACTTGGATCCCCTCAACTTGTACCATCTATGATGATGTTACGTGCTTATGATGGTTGGACCACTCAACCACGGGTCCTTCTCCAGAATGTCACTATAGAGTTAGCTGGGAAAATTATTCTAATCAACATTGAGGTTTTCAACGACCAATTACATGACAACGTCCTCCTGGGTCGTAGCTACTTGTACGCCATGAAAGTAGCCACCTCATCAATTTCCATACTTATGGTGTTCCCCTATGAAAAGAGTATTGTAAAACTATATCAGTTGAATTATTATGACCCTATTGAAGGGGTTGGCTTGTTTGGTTAATGTCATGCCCATAATTGACACCAATCACACTAGTGCACTCATCGCCACGTTTTTGCGTGTTATACCAAGTATATTTGTGATACTACCATGGTAGGAAATTTTCAAGCTTTATCGCCTTCTCCCCAAAAAGTATATATATAAGAGTTATGTACCATTTCCTCAACTCTTACCCCCTCCTAGTCAACTACCTAGGAACCAATGGGGATCCACGCCTATCCAACATATTCCATTCTTATTTCCACCTTTTGGAATGGTAAGCACGCATTTCATATCTAGAATTAATCTCCAAGGATTAAATCTAGTCCTCCTCATTTGGTACCTCACCCGTCCTAACCAACCCCCTACCCCATAGGTTTTCTTGACACTTGTGCAGGGAATTGGAACTTTTAATACTCCTCCTCCTAGATTCACTACATAGGCACCACCTGCCACTCAACCTTCTCCCAAGAAGAAGGTTGGGGGGGGGATTAATAATGTGATGATGCCTGAAAAATACAAACCAATCCATGAATCCCTCTCCCACTACTATAGCGTGAGTACCTCCATCTTGTGCCATATGTGATGTTTTTGGCCACGCTACCCAATAGTGTATTCAATTTTCTATCTTGTGTAGTCATTTGCAGAATTTAGAGGATGATATTGATGAAAAAACTCTAGAGGTTCACCTCCTTGACACTCCCAAAATGCATAACAAGCCCTTGCGCACCAACCACATTTGTGTGTTGTGCGGCCTTTATGGTCATTTTTCGCACCATTGTCCAGATTTATCAAATTATATATCTATGTTGGTTGACTTGTGTCAACTTTCTATAAAGTACCAAGTCATCATTATTAAACAATGTTATCTCCCAACATCCTCATCAAATGGGTTCACTACCATTATTATATCTCATCCTCTAATGAACCTTCCTCGTCATCCCATCATGTTGTTGTCGTATCATCAAACCCAAGCCCCTTTTATCTGTCTGATCAAACCTTTTTTAGAAATGATAAAATCCTTGAAGCACGTCTGGCATAGAATTTTCCTTGGAATAATCTGCACCATCGTGCCTATTTCATCCTAGAAGAATCCATTCCCTTGACTTCGTATTCAAATCAATTCTCTATTGAATCAAAAGACTTCATTCCTAGTGGAAACGTTGATTGGTTTTAAAACCTGATCCCATCCCCCAGAACTTTTTAAGAGGGTAATATGGGTAACATATTTCCTACCATCTAGGTGGACATTTCAGTTAATCTAAGCGTTATCAAGAATATCCTTTTAGGAGCCCCTTGTAATCCTTAAGAGGTTGCTTCCTACAAAGCACTTTTTCAAGGGTTCTGTGACATTTTTGCATGGTCGTATACTGATATTCCTATCCCTGACCACTCCATCACAGAACACCATTGATACATGGCTAGAGATTACACCGGTGCATCAGAAACAAATTCGTATTCACTCGTTGAAAGTGCCGATTGTCAAAGCTAAAATTGAGAAATTGAGCAACGCCATATTCATTTATTCGATTGTATATACCACATGGATATCTAACTAGATCCTAATCAACAAGAAACAGGGCACCTTATGTGTTTGTATCGACTTGAATTTGGCATTTGCAAAATACAATTACCCCGGCCCCTTTATAGGCGAAGTCATTGATGCTTGTGCTGGGCATGAGGTCATTTCCATCATGGATGGGGTTCTTGTAGTGTCCCCGACCCCGAACTAAGGCCAAAGGCACTAGGATATCTAGGAAACTACTAAATTAAACATTACACAAAATAATAATGTGTTCTAAGGTTAGGTTAACATGCCATACAATCAGAAAGCCTTATGAAGTGCATGAAACTCAAGCATGGCATTTTCCCCAATCGACATACTATTATTTCATAATATATTCATGAATAATGCTCGGTATTTAGAATCTTTAGTATGATAATGAACATGCAATTAACACCAATACTTGGTAGTAAATATTGGATTGTGATGCTAGGGTGAACATGAGTAGTAAGTATCATGATTATTGTTTGCTTGCATAAAAATTATCTTTCATATGAACATTATTTCTCAACTCTGTGATGTTTGTGGGTCGACAACATAACTAAGTAGTAATATTAGCATCAAATAAAACCACACAAACCATAGAAAATAGAAACTTAGTATGTCAACCACATCCTTCAAAATTAAATCCCGTGGATGTCCCCTACAACCAACATTAAAGACAGGGTGTGTTCTTTTCAACATCGGGAAAACTGTCGGCCAAAACAATCATAACTTGGTCATCCAAAAATATTTTCCAGTGAAAAGAAAGGTGGTTCATACTGAAATCATCACTCCATATGTAATGGAACAAGTCTAGAAACTCATAAATGAGCATAAATATGATAACCAACACATATGTTTGTGCCCCTCTCATCACCATTAGAGAGACAATGGTAAATCCTAAGAGAGAAGACAAGGAATATATGGTAGAAGAGGTTCATAGAAAATCAGAGTTTCAATGTACGAAGACCATCCATTCTGCATACAAATCCTGGCACATAAACCATAAACATAACTAGGACTCAATTCATACTCCATGGCACATAAATATGACAAAATAATATAAATAACCATATGAAAAAATACTTATCTTCAAATGGGTAAATGGATTCAACATGATAACTTTTCTCCCAATCGTAGACATAGTCAAGTATAACCCACTTGAACAGGAAACCCTTAAGCTGAGACCATCGATCCACAAGTAGAGGCACATTCAATCTCAAACCTCTCGGAACAACCTCTTCCGAGAACCACAATACTTCCCACTACTACTTTATTCTCCATCTCCACTGCCTATGGGGTCACCATCCCATTTCCTATCTTCCTATGCGAGAACTTGGACTAGTAGAGTGACATGACGAAAGAAATGGGGTGAAAATCCACCAGACCAACTCTTTGGAATGGACAACAGACCACTCCTCCAATATCCTGCAACAAACACTCAGTCTTAACACAGTATTAATATTGTCAAAACTCAAAACATATTGAGATAGCACAAGGAAAGTGGTATAAAGCTTCGGTTGTGCCTCAACAAGGAGAGAGCACATGAATTTGTAAAAGGAAGAGGCAATCCAAACCAAGGTAAACCAACTCAATTCAAGAGAGGGGTTAACTCAATCATAGGAAGGCTAACTCAAATTTCCAAGAGGATGACTTCATACCATCCAACCCAACTCAAATTCATGAGCTAACTCGTCATCCATGAAGAGGAATTCAAATTAGTGAGGTGAGGAGTTACACAAACCAAGGCATCTTCCCAGAATAAAAAAAGGAGTCATAATGAAGGAGATACACTTTTCGAATGCACTAGCTAAAAATAGCCAATGAGGGTGCCTCTGTGCAAGTGGGGCTTACAAAACCAAGTGTAACCTCCAAAAAGGAGTTATAAAACTTCCTAAGGGGCAGATTCAAAAAGTGTAATCCACCCAAGAACCAAGGAGGGAGCATTCACCAAGTAATCCACACTACATCATGAATTAGGATCTATAGTACCAACATAGGTTAAAATAATAAAAAATATGAAACAAAGAATGTTGCTAGGGAGAGCCACAACTCCTAGTCCCCAAAACCCTCACATGTAGAATATATGATGTCCCATACACTTTTAGTTTCCTTTGTTGATATAGTTGTTTATTTAACCAATAGTGACAACATTAACGATAAAAATAGTACAAAGAACAAAATTAACATTAATAATGATGCCAAAGTCCATAATCACATTATCAAACAATGATCATAAGTCCATCGTCACAAGAAAAATATTAAGTCTGGGGATTAACACCTGAGGTATTACAGCTCTCAAGGTACAACTAGATTTAGATACATAAAGAAGACTAGTATAAGACTTCCTTCACAACCCCATGGGGAATGATTGCCTATCGGGTCATTACATTTGGTCTCAAGAACGCTGGCACCGCTTTCCAATGTGCTTTGTCATATTGTTTTCATGACTTGGTATGCATCATTCTTGCATACTTGGATGACCTCACGACTTGCTCCAAGAAACACTTGTACTGTTTGGAGGACCCTCAACAAGTGTTCCCCCGATGTCATAAATATAATATCTACTTGAAACCACTCAAATGTGTATTTTGCATCATCATTGGCTAATTACTAGGATTCATTGTTTCCCAGCAAGGGATCAAGGTCGATCCATTGAAAGTGTTACCAAAAAAATGCATTTAGTGCGGACAAAAATCGTTTCCCTAGTCTATATGGTATAGATCTAGAACAAAGAAGAAACAACTATGAAATCCTTTCCCTGGATTTAGCAATATTACTTGATCGTAATGAATCCTTACCTTCTTCTTGAAGGTTGTCCTTTCTAGTTGGAAATCCTTAGCTCAGTTAATGTTTGAAGAACCTGCACATATCAGAGCCAACAAACCAACAAGGAAACATATAAGACAATCTAGCAAATCTATATCAATGACAAAAGAGAAAGATAATTAGCAATGAGTTATAAACAACAAATTACACAAAGTTTATCGAAAAGGGAAAACATATTGCATTAATGAAATAAATGGAAAGATTACAACCAAAAGAGATTTGGTGTTGTGCTTCTCTCTGCAAGTATTTTTCCTCAAACTCCAATCTCTTTGCCTCTCAATCCTAGAAAAAATTTCGACAGCATAAAAGTACTTTCTTGGTTCCCCCTAAACCATGAAGGTAAGCTTACATTTATGGGCCAAAAGGAGATCAAATGGGTTGAGTTTTACTTGGAGGAAGTTGAAGGATCATCCCTAAGGGTTAGGGGCTCGAATGCCACCTAATCTAACTGGTTGGGATAAGGCTCCACGAGGGATTTTTTCTGGAAATCTCTCAAAACTCCTTTTTTTCCTTTTATTGAGTGCAAACTCTCTTTGCACACTAGAAAAAGGTGTCATGGATGGACGATGCCCTTTTCACACTAGCAAAAGGCATCAGGGATGGACAACACTCTTTGCACCAAGGCAAGGAGTGTCACCGATGCCTTTTGTCAACTAGCAACCAACGTCAGCCTAGGATGACACCTTGTGTTAAGAGGTAAGGTGCATCAGTGCTCCTAGAAATGAGCTTCTAACAAGGCAAAATCCCTTCAAAAATTCCTTTGGCATATTTACTCTATGGATTTAGGAAAAATGGCATTATTTTAGTGTAACATATTTCCCCCCAAAGTATGAAGCTAGAGGGATATGATAGGTGAAATACTTTGATAGATGTAGTTTGGAGGATGAGGCAAAATTCTATTAGTTGAAGACTTTTCATAGTACCATATACTCTGAGCTATGTACTCTGACTGACTCAAAACATGGCTTCTGACTAATACATTGAAAATCCATGTATAAATGACTAGGTCATGGCTACCAACATACATTATAGATCCATGATGAATAAGACTCAAATTTGCAAATAGCTACTTGGCATATACTGTAGATCTATGTCATCATGACTCACACTTGAGCATAGCCACCAGACATACATTATGGATATATGTAGTGAATCAATCACAAAATACTCCATCACAACCTAAGCAAAGGAAAATATTCAAGTAAATGCCTAAACTCCCAGGGTCTTCATCCCAATCTCAAATGGTACAATTCTATCCATGTGAATAGATTTATTGATGCCAAACATGGTAGAAACCACTTGATTATCAGTCATTGATGTATATCCTTAACAAGTGCAAGGTAAATCACCATTATTGTCAATGATTCCCAAGGTACCCTAGTAGATTCCTCTGGATGTGAATAAATTAGTTGAATTCAAACAATCGATGGAATCTTTCAATCAAAGGCTAATGATGGAAGCCTACTGTCGAAAGTGAGGAAACCTTTCATTGAGACATGCACGCTTGAAGGTACTAACTGGTTTCTAAGACTAATTCTTGGATGATGTGCTAATGTCGATGGGAATAGTCTCGTCAAAGGAGGGCCATGATGTTTCCCCCATCATTGACACGAAACTAGAACATAAGTGATTTGAAGTGATTTTGATTATGGAGCAACCATGGGACTAACTCAGAGATGACCGACATAAAGGAAGGTAAGGTAACTATAGAGGTTGGTTGTAATAAAAGACACCCCTTGAACGTTGAACGACACGACAAGTGACTTGGCAGCATTGAATCAATGAGACAAAGACCAGACATAATGCAAAGAAAATACGATGCATTCTTTGAATGACTCAAAGGTGTAAATTGACTCATCAAAATGGATTGACTTGAGGACAAGATGATTACCCAACTATTTGAATGAAAAGAAAACATGTGCCATGTTCAAAGGTGACTAAAAGCTATCATCAATATACATGAAAAATGTTTGTCCATTCCCTTAATTTCCCCATCATGTGATGGATGAGTACCTCTTTGTCTTTTAATGAGCTTAAAAGGGATAACAACCACTCGATATAGCTCATCATAGGATGAGTCCAATCTCACATGTTTTATGAACTTGAGAAAGGAGGGGTTTAGTCCCAAAAAGGGTCCTTCATTGTTTGATTTTGACGAGTCCAAAAAAGATAAACTCGGTATATTTTCATATTTAGAGAGTCTAAAAGGACTAAATAAGACTCCAATGTGGTATTTTTCGTAAATGTAGTCCCCAAGGTCCGAAAAAGTTTTAAAAAATACCTAGGAGAACTCTTCTAGTTATGATGAACTAGAGTGTGCATTTTTCATAAATTAGTGTAAACGGACTAAAAAAAGAGATAAAATATCACCGGATAAGTGACCTTTCAAATACGTTTACAAGCGTGAAAGAAACAAGTTCGCTTGGAAATATTTTTCTATTTAGAGAGTCTGAAAAGAGCTTAAAGACAACTGCGAGGGGTCCTTTTTCATATAAGTTTTACAAGTCCAAAAAAAATATAAAATTAGAGACGACGCCTTTTCACTTGATTTTTAACGAGCACGACTATGGTATCAAAGGCACTCAGAAGTTTTTTCATGTTTGAATCCAAAGCACGAAAAACCAATAAACTAAGCTCAAATGACCGGCTTCATTTTTTAATGAGCTTGAAACATAAAGTGAAGAATGCTCAAGGAACCTACTTCATTTTTTAACGAGTTTGCAATAGAAAATTAACTATGCTCGGTATGTCGTTCATGGTTTAGCGAGCTCTAAACTAAAAAGAAAGTATGCTCAAAATGTGTTCGTTGATGGGTGTTTTCCCAATATGATGTCCAGTGATTGGTACTTGCCCCCAGTATAATTTTCAATTAACTTAACTCCAACATAATGTAAATAGGTTGGATACACACACCCCAATATTTGTTTTGTCTGCCTACTCTTCTACTTCACCCAATTAAATTCTAGGTTACTCCTAGGAAAAGGTTAACTAGAGACATAGGAAGAAATAGGATCAAGCGATACAAATAGATGAAGTGAAAGGTCAAGTTAAAATTACTTGACAGAATGGAAGAATCCATTTGATTTTTTAACGATTTTGACATGAAAAGGGAACTCTGTTCATGATGACCTCTTTCATTTTTACACAAGCTTGAAGCAGAAAATAACTATGCTTGTGGTGACTTGTTTCATTTTTAAACAAGCTTGAAACAAAAAATAACTATGCTTGAAGTAGCCATTTCATTTTTTAACGAGCTTGAAAATGAATAAAACTATGCTCAAGGGCGTTTTTATTTTTTAATGAGCTTGAAACAAAAAATAAGCTGTGCTCAAAGTCATATGTTTCATTTTTTAACGACTTTGACACATAATGGGAACTATGCTCAAAAACCTTTGTTTCATTTTTTAACAAGCTTGAAATAGAGAATGAATTATGCTCAAGGTTGGTTGTATTTTTTAACGAGATTGAAACCAAAAATAAACTATGCTAAAAAACATTTGTTTCATTTTTTAATGAGCTTGAAATAGAGAATGAACTATGCTCAAGGGCAATTTTAATTTTTAACGAGCTTGAAACCAAAAATAAACTATATTCAAAAACATATGTTTCATTTTTTAACAAGTTTGATACAAAATAGGAACTATGCTCATAACTGGTTCTTATCCAACATAATGTCCAAAAGTAGGTAGGTTTCCCCGCTTACATAAGATGCTAGCGGCTTAACTCCAATATGATGTACAAAGACTGGAGACATGCCCCCTAAGCTTCCCCATGACGGGAAGAAGCTATTAGTTTACAAATGACTGAACTCTGTCGTGATGTCCGGATTCGAGAAACATGGCCAATGAAGGGGAAGGAACCACAAGAACATGCAGGACATTTAGGGAATTCTGATGACTAGCAGTTATACGGTGACCAGGTTTAGCAAAGGAAAGTTGATCAACGGTCACAATATTCCATCATGGGGAAAATACATCACTCAAAAGAGTTTGGACACTACAACTTTCATGGCATAAACATAATCTTCTCCAAGGAGCAGATTAAAATATAAGGGACCTTGGACTACTGTAACATCGATCCAAATTGTTTTCCCTCCTAGGGTAATAGGAAAATGAGGAAGGATCCATAAATGTGAAGTAGGTATTCTATTAAAAGTCAGTATATGATCGGTGGTTGGCACAAGTTGAGGAAAATCTATAGCTTGATAAGCATTTGAGTATAGAATACTAAAAGAAGCCCATTCATCAACAATAGTGTGGAATATGTTCTTAGCAGTAACTCACACAAATATATGGAAAGAAACACTTGAATGAATATGAGATTATGTTATATTACTCCAATCAAAGGAAATAACCTCAGAACTTGGAGAGGGTTCTATTGAAATGGATATGATTTCCCGTTGCTTAGAACAATCTGAACTAACAACGATAACTTCAACAGGTTTCAGTTCACTCTCAACTAAAAGATGAGATGAAGATTGTGTGAAATTCATTACTTTAGTCTTAATACTCTCAAAGGAAAGAGTGGGATCGAGTGGAGATGACATCGGCTTGAGCATTTTAACTTCACTCTTCAAAGAAAGAGTGGGATGAACTACTTATTCTTCACTCTCTAAAGAAAGAGTGGGATCAATCGAGGATGGAACTGGATCAAACACTTTATGAACCAATGGGAGGTCAAGGGACAACTTATGGTAACCTATTGGAAGCCATTGTTGAGGAACAGTAATATCCTCCAACAACTATTAAGCTTCATCCATGCGAGGACAAAGGTAGTAAGGTGCATGTCCTTACATAACAAGCAAGGATTTATGACTTTACCTTTTCGACTCTTAACCATAGAGTCATTGGTTGATGGGGTATCATCAGTATGATGACCATAGGTTGATGACATGGATTGTTGATAAGACTTAGACCGCACTTCTAAAACTTGGAACGGACCATTACAATCCTTAAGAAGGTGATCACCCTTGAAAATTCTATAAGGAAACCTAGGCTTACGAGGTGTTTTTGTGGGAAGATCAACACTCTCAGCACTGTGAGGAGTAGTTGGTTGAGATTTGGTTCCTTGGTATATTTCTTCTTCTTAAAATTCATTTTCTTCTTCATCTTATCCCCTTGATTACTAGCATCATTACTTTTGATAGACGAAGAAGGAGAAAGGGAAGAAGACACATCGAGCAAAGAAGGTGAAATATCAACATGGTGTTGATTCTTTTGTGATGGAGAGTTGGGATCTAAAATAATCAGTGCATTTGGGATAACCGAACTTAAGAATAACCATACAAGTAATCTTATATTCAATTTGAGAAGACTCAACCTAGCCATGAATGGAGGACCAACATTTCCATACGGAGGAAAAACAAAAGACATTTCTTAATACGGGGTCTTTTCATTGGTAGCCCCATAATATTTTTCCATATATATCCTCTCTAAGAAACTCCTAAATGTCACATAAATAAAATGCGTGACTTAAACTAAGAGAAACAAGCAGACTTGTGATAAGTGGGATGTATGGTCTGGATCCTCACAAGAGTTCCAAGTCATTGCAACTCGCGATGTGTCGCAGGGTCCAACAGTAATTCAAATAAAGGATGATTGGGATCGTACCCTTGTTGGTATACCCTACTACCTGGACAATATGTGCGTAGTAGCGCCTCGAGTGTTGTTCTTAGTGTATTTCTTCGATAAGACGGTCGATACGTTACTTAGTTGGTCTCAAGATCCTAATGGTGTCTCCCAATATATGCAAGGTACATGGGAACTCAAATCCGTACTAGTTATGTCTAATGTACAACCGTTTGAAAGGGTCCTTTCGATATACAATCGAGTACATGAAAGAATATTTCTATATACCATAAAAGTACATGAAAAACTTTTCGATATACCAATGAGTACATGAAAGAACCACACAATACTCGAGATGCAGTGCAGGAAAAAAATGACAAATCCTATGCTTGACATCTTCAGAACACGTCTCTAACCTAAATCATAGTCTTGCTAAAAGTTTTATCCTAACTAACGTTTAATTTAATATTGTTACGGTTAGGTGGACAATGAAATGTAAATATCTTACTCATAAACCATGGAAATATGAAATGCAAATCTTTACTTTTTCATTCAATGCATGCCCTATTTAAGGAGAGAGTAAAAAGTTATTTTCTCAAAATGCAGAACTTTAATAACACACACCCAAACTTGAAAGTTGAATTTTTGTTTCCTGTCTTTCCAACAAAAATGGAAAAGAGATCTCTAAAGGTAGGAAGAAATATATCAAATTAACATTTCCAATCAAAGACTAAGAAAAAACTTTATGTATCATGAAACTTGAAATTTTCTATTTTCTTTTTATATAAAACTAAGAGTTAATGAAAAGCAAAAATTGAAGTAAACTAAAACAAAAGCAAATTGTTTTTTTTTCAAGTATTTTTCAATCTAACAAAGAAGCTCAAAGCAAAACTTTCTCTTTGAACTATTAAAGAAATGAAAGATCAATTTTCATCTTCTACAGAGATCTAAGAAAACAAACAACAATCCCAATACGAGTGAAATCAAGACAAACTCAACACATGCACACTAAAATGAAATGCAAATTTTTCAATTTTCATGAATACGGTCCACAAAAAAAGGGCAAGAGGTTTCAAGCAAAGAAACAAATGTAAAATTCAATGCAAGAAACCAAAACTCTTCTTTGAATGAAAAGAGCATATAATTCAAAGAGTCTATAGAATATACGATTTCATGCCCCCCTAGCCATGAGGGGGGAATTTTTTTTTTCAAAAATGCACTTCATTCGCTTAAAATATAAGCTAAAAACCTCACCAACTATAGTATAGAATAATCCAAAAGAGTCATTAAATACCTACCTCGACACTTGCTACAAGTTTATACCAGTGCGTCGCCTTGTGGCTGGCACACTTTGTATACTATGAAACGACGTCGATGGCGTTGTTTGTCTTCTATCAATAGGCCTCGTCAAGGCTTTGAAAACAAGAGAAAAAAGCATCAGAGAATGGACGACGCTGAAAGGAAACAAACTAGGTGCGTCGGCACAGACAAGGATCCAAAAAATGATAAACACCTTCAAATTCAACAAACACTGAATAGTTTGAAATATTCTAAGATCACATAATGACATGGAGAGGAAAATTAGCATTGAAAGAAAGGGGATTTCACACCCTTTGAAGAGCAAAAGAAAAACTGAGAATTTGTAGTGAAATACAAATCAAAACCAAAGAATAAGATGTATAGATCTTCACCAGTATGGTCGCTAATTTTGTTACCGGAAAAATGTGGTTAGTGCGGATAAAAATTGTTTCCCTAGTCTATATGGTATAGATCTAGAACAAAGCATAAATAACTACGAAATACTTTCCCTATATTTAGAAATATTACTTTATCATAATGAGCCTTACCTTCTTCCTGAAGGTTGTCCTTGCTAGTTGGAAATCCTTAACTTAGTTGATGTTTGAAGAACCTGCACATATCATAGCCAACAAAGAAACAAGGAAACATACAAGATAATCTAGCAAATCTATATCAATGACCGAAGAGAAATATAATAAACAATGAGTTATAAACAACGGATTACACATTGTTTATGGGAAAGTGAAAACATATTGCATTAATGAAATAAATGGAAATATTACAATGAAAATAGCTTTGGTCTTGTGCTTCTCTCCACAAGTCTTTTGCCTCAAACTTCAATCTCTTTTCCTCTCAATCCTAAAAGAATTTCAACAACATAAAAGTAATTTCTTGGGTCCCCCTAAACCATTAAGGTAAGCTTACATTTATAGGCCAAAAGGATATCAAATGGGTTGAGATTTACTTGGAGGAAGTTAAGGGATCATCCCTAGGGACTAGGGAATAGACTGCCACCTAATCTAATCGGTTGGGATAAGCCTCCACGGGGGATTTCTTCTAGAAAGCTATCGAAACTCCTATTTTTGCATTTTCTTGAGCATCGACACTTTGTGCACACTAGCAAGAGGAATCAAGAATGGACGACGCTCTTTGCACAAACGAAAGGAGTGTCACCGATGCCTTTTGTCCACTAGTAACCAGCGTCATCCTAGGATGATGCCTTTTGTCAAGAGATTAGGTGCATCAATGCTCCTATAAATGAGCTTATAACAAGGAAAAATCCCTTCAAAAAGTCATGTGGCATATGTACTCTAAGATTTTAGGAAAAATGACAATATTTTGGTGTAATGAAACTTTAAGACATTGTTAACCTTCCCCCTCCATAAACCTTGCACCAATTTCAAATCCTAGAAGGGAAATCCAATTTCTTGTGTCACTTCATACCAAAATCTGCCACCATAGTTGATGGATTATTACATTTGCTTATTTTTAATATCCCTTTCATTTTGGATGAGAAGGCGCAAGCCACCTTTGATGCATTAAATAAAGATATGACTTCCGCCTTACTAGTTTTCCCTCCATATTTTACACAGGATTTCATCCTCTATATTTTAGCATACGAATTTGTCGTCACTAGAGTGCTAGCTCAGTAAGACTTTGTTCATAAAGAGAATTTCATTTACTATGCAACTCAGAATATATCCAGTCCACCTCTCTCATACCCTCATGAGGAGAAGTTAGCTTTAGTCATAGTTTTTTCGTTTTAGAAGCTTTGTCATTATGGTAAGCCCTAAATGTTGGGCATAGTTCCCCCTATAGTGTGGAACTTTACCCCATATATTGCGGTGTATTAAATATTATTGATGTAGGCTTGGGTCTATTAATGGGTTTATTAGTTGTTATTGTACACCTTTGTGTCCTATATATAGCAAGGAGATATTCTCATGTTAGAAAGCATTGTATATTGTCTTTTCTTGGATACACAATACATTGTGTAAGGAGGTTCCTACATCGAATAGGATTGTTATTTATATTTTTTATTCATTATTAAGGCTTGGAATACTCTCTTATTGTCTATTTCTTCTCTTTTTATGCTATTTATAAGACTTTGTTGCATAACATTTGGTATCATTTCTCTTTCCTCGGGACTGGCTTCTGCAAAAAGAGTCATCTTGGAATTTTCACTGTAAATTTTTTTATACAAGGGTTCATGGATCTAGGTTAAAAACCCACTTCCACAACAGGCTAAAAAATCTCCAATCAAAAATTCAGATCTTGATCAATTATAGTTTAGGAGATAATTGCATAGAATCTAGGGTTTTTAACTAGTCCAAAACCTAGTCTAAAACAAGTGTTCTATGGAGAAAGGTCATATATAAGGAATCTGAGGCCCAAATTGAATGATACTAGTTGCATATGAAATAAGAAGGACCATGGTATATTTGGTAGAAGTTTCAGATACATAAACAAAATATTGGACACGTGGCATACCATACAAATTCGCTCTTCTAGATAGGCAAAAATAAGAAGCTTTGGGACATTTACAATAACTTTTTTTTTGCACATCCAAATTGGTTGACCTGCGAAATTGAAAAGAGGACACACCAAGGTACTGAAGGCTTATGTTTCATACCTAGGGGTTAAAATTTTACCTCAGTTACAAGTTGGTCCTAAAACAGTCTTCAAATTAGGGTTTCAAACAGGTGTTCTAGGGAAAAAGGTCATATATGAGGAATCCAAGATCCAAATTGAGTGAGACCTGTTGCATATGAAAGGGGAAAAAACAAGGTATATTTGGTAAGGATTTAAAATACATAAACAAAATATTAGATACATGGAATACCCTACACGTTTTCTCTTCTAGAAAGGAAAAAAATAAGTAGTATCGAGATATTTGGAATAATTTTTTTTGGCACATCCAAATTAGGTCAAACCTGCGGAATTGGAAAGAGGACACACCAGGCTACATCAAAACAAATTTTCAGACATAGACGGATGAAAATTTTAATTTTACCTCAGTTTCAAGTTGACCATAAAACAATCTTCCAATCAAGGTTTGAAGAAGGAAAAATCTATAGATCAAGCAGAGGTAGATCACATAGAACACCGGCAAGCAGTTCTCCAAATACTGAATATGTCCAAAAATAGGATGAAACAATGAGCATATCAACATCATAGTCAAAGGAGTTTTTTCGAAGCACAAATCATATGGGAACCTGACCGAATAATCGAAACAAAGACCAAACAACTACAAAATCAAGCTATTATTGAGTACATCATCAAGTCGAAGAACTTACCAACTACAAATTCAACATGGGAAGATGATTCCTTCATACAGATGCATCCAAAACTAGCCAAGCATTGAGGACAATGCTTATCTAAAGGGGAGGGGCATGTTAAGCTCTAAATGTTAACCGTAATTCCCCCTATAGTTTGGCAATTTACCCCCCTTATGGTGGTGTATTACATATTATTGATGTAGTCTTGGGTATATTAGTGGGTCTGTTACTTGTTATTGTACACCTTTGTCTCCTATATATAGGAAGGAGACATTTTCATGTTAGAAAGCATTGTATATTGTCATGTATTGGGTACACAGTACATTGTGTAAGGAGGTTCCTCCCTCGAAGAGGATTGTTATTTATCTATGTTTTCATTATTAAGGTATGGACTACTCTCTTATTGTCTATTTATTCTCTTTTTATGTTATTTATGGGACTTGGTTGAATAACAGCTCTAATAAAGAGATCTAACAAATTGTCTACTGAAATATTCTTCACTCTGAGACTTAGTTGCTGAAATTTCTTGGTGTGCTCTATAACTGGACCTTTTTGCTTGAGATTTACTAATTGGATAAGGTGTTGTTATTTATATCCCCATAATGTGAAATCAATTCTTCTGTGAATATAGACCAATAGATAATAGAGTCCTTTTTACGGTCACAAATCCATTGAAGGATTTCATCCTCTATATTTTAGAATCTGAAATTGTCGTCACTAGAGTGCTAGTTCAGAAAGACTTTATTCATCAAGAGCATGTCATTTACTATGCAAGTCTGAACCTATCCAGTCCACCTCTCCCATACCCTCATGAGGAGAATTTAACTTTAATAGTAGTTTTTTTAGTTTAGAAGCTTTGTCGTTATATACTTTTGAGTCAAGCAAAAGTCGTTGTAGACTCAAATCATATAGTGTACCTCTTGATTCATCACCTAATCCAAGGTCGCGATGCCAAATGGATCATCATCCTCCAAGAGTACGACCTCAACTTTGTTACTCCCAAGAGCACCAAAGCATTAGAATTAACCCAACTTATTACGAATTTACCATCTAATCAGTATTGTCCCCTATGACTGATCACCTATCGGGCAAACACCTGTTAAACATATCCTCCGTTGATCCATGGTATGGAAATATTATCATGTGCTTATTCATCATCAACCCCCCCCACCCGAGTATGTTGTTTTCCAAGATGTTGTTTATCGACAAAGCATCAACACTATCTTACGATGATGTCTTACCCATGATGAATAAAAATAGGCTTTAAACAACTTCAATAGTGGACCTTGTAGTGGAAATATTTCAGGAATGGCCATAGGAATGCCCATTGCTCAAAAGGTCATTCACGTTTATTTTTTTGTTCGACTCTTTTTTTATTGCATTGTGACATTCAATCAATGTCATAACTGACATCTCTTTGTTCCTAAAGCGAGAACCCCTCCTGCACCATTACATCTAGTCATAACCATTGGTCCTTTATGCAAATAGGCCATCAAATACATGGATTCGAATTCGACCTTGACTAGTGGCCATACAGCCATAATTATGGATACTGAATATTTCACTAAATGGGTTGAAGCCATGCCAACCTTCAATTGGATTGTGTTCACTAAAACATGTTTCTTCTTTAATCACGTCATCACTCAATTTTGTGTCCCCCACCAATTATTATATGATCACATATCACACTTTGAGGAGATCATCTAGAAAGAACTTTCTCAACTTCTGAAATTTGAGCACCAGTTCTACTCCACCCACTACCCTCGAGGAAATGGCCAAGTTGAAGTTATCAATAAAATATTGAAGACCATGATTTAGTGGACAATGGAAAAATACAAGTCCATTGGGAACCACATGATATCTCCATCCCTTTGGGTTATCAAACATCCACAAAAAATGAAACTGGGTTCACCCTATTCCATCTCATACATGGACTGGAGTTCGTTCTCCCAATAAAGTGCCATATACCATACCTGCACATAGTCATCGAATTGTTTCTAGAGACCATAACTTTCGAACAATGCTTCATTTACCTAAAACAAGTATATGGGGATTATCATGTGGCACTACAAACAACAAACAAATGAATACACCAAGTAGCAGTTTAAATCCTATTATGATTTTCATGTCCACCTCCGTATGTTCCAGGATGGTGATCTCGTCCTTTCTTATGACTAAGCTCATGATAAGCTCAAAAAATGGAAGTTTGAGTCCATTTTCCAGGGACCCTACATTGTTAAACATTTCCTTGGCAAGAGATCAACTTTTGAATAACCCCCACAATAGGTTGTATCTCAAGATATTTTATGCTTAATATGGCACGCAATCATTGTTCATTGTATCATAGTTTTTTGGATTCCTGGTTTCTTGTCTCATAATTGAATATAGGTTATCGGGTAAGCGATTATTGCCACTTTAGAAAGTTCCTGCATAAGGAACAATTGGTTATATAGTTTGAATCCATAACATTCATCCATGTCCCTAGGTTTTTCAATGGTATATCAAACCAAATGTCTAATGATATTCTAGAGTGGAACATTAATCATCGATAACGAGGAAATATGTTGGGTTGTTTCAACAGGCATTGCCAACAAAACATCGTACACAAATACCATTATAGGGGTTGTGCAGAGGAGGATGGAATGGTGTTTTCCATGTGTTTATTATCTCATTGAATTACTCATGCATACTTAATGTTATTAGAAATTCTCAATCAATGCAGACAAAGATAGTTTCTCTTGTCTACATGGGGCAGATCTAGAACAAAATACTCACAACAATGCATCCTCTTGCTAGATTGTCAAATCGCTTGAATTCGAAGCTTTATTACCTCACAATGAAGGTGATCCTTGCCTTGTGAATTATCTTGTGATCAGCCATACCTGCAAAATAATGTAAAGAACAAGATACAAAAGTGAAAGTGACAATATAATTCAACATCCTATGCTAATGATCAAGGAGAAAAATAATGAATAACTGACATCAACCCAAATTATTAATGGGAAAGGGGAACATATCTGTATTAATAAAAATAGGGAATAAAACTACAATCAAAGCCTTGATGTTGAAGATTTGTCCTCAAATTTCCTTTTGACTCACAATCACAAGCTCTACAAACTCTACAAATCTCACTCATAAGACCATACTCTTTTCCTCTTATACCAATAATGATTCCAGCAGCATAAAGGTACTCTCTTAATCCTCTTCCCATCATGATCCATGAAGCTTGGATATATAGGCAAAACAAGGGACAAATGGGTTCAGATTCTTTGGGAGGAAGGTGAGGGATCATCTCTAGAGGCTAGGGGTATGAATGCCACATATTCCAAACAATTGGGATAATCCTCCACAAGAAATTTCATCTCAAAGGTTCTAGAAATCTCTTCTTTTTGACATTTTTAGAGGGTTGACGCTCCTTTCCCACTAGCATGAGCCATCAGGGAGGGGCGGCACTCCTTGTCCATAGGAAACAAGTGTCACTGACACTTCTTGTCATTGGGAAAAAGGAGTCAAGCAAGTCTGACGCTCTATGTTAGAATACAGAGTGCGTTAGAGCCCCTAGGATTGAACAAAAATATCCTCCAAAAGATGCTTTGGTCAGGGAACTTCAGGGGATTGAGAAAGGTGCCAATTGTTTTGGTGTAACAGAATTCTCCCCAAAGTATGAATCTAGAGGTAGATGATAGGTGAAATACTTTACTAGACATGATATGGAATCAAATCAAGAGAGTGGCGAGTGAATACTTGACATAGTACCAGGTACAAACTATCTGACTCAAATCACGGATGTCAACCATTACACTACAGATCCATGTATAATGACCAAGTCATGGCTACTAATAATACATTGTAGATCCATGATCAACAAGACTTAAATTGGGACATAGCTACTGAATATATAGTATAGATCTATGTTATCCAAACTCAAACTTGAGTATATCCACTAGACATACATTGTGGATCCATGAAATAACTCAAAAAATACTCCATCACAGCCTGAGGATACGGACATATTCAAGTGAATACCTAAGCACTTAGGGTCTACATCCCAATCCCAAATAGTACGACTCTATCCATGTGAATAGATGTCCTGATGTCGAACACGGTAGAAACCACTTGATTATTGGTCATTGATGTATACCGTTAACAAGTGCTAGTGAAACCACCATTAATGTAAATTATTCCCAATTTACTCTAGCACATTCCTTCGAATGTAAATAGATGAGTTGAAATCGAACAACCGATGGAATATTTCTATCAGAGGTCAATGATGGAATCATGTTGTCGAAAGCGAGGAAACCTGCCATTGAGGCATGCAAGATTCAAGGTACGTTACTGGTTTCTAAGACTAATTCTCAAATGATTTATTGGTGTCAATGGGAATAGACTCGTTGAAGGAGGGCCATGATGTTTTCCCCATCATCGACACAAAACTTGGAACACAAGTAATTTTGAAGGGATTCTGGTAATGGAACAACCATGGGACTAATTTAGATATGACCAACTCGAGGGAAGGTAAGGTAACTGCAAAGGTAGGTTGTGATAAAGACTCCCCTTGAACATTAAACAACATGACAAGTGACTTGGAAGCATTAACTCAATGACGCGGACACCGAACATAATGTAAAGGTAGGACGATGCATTCTTTTTAATTGACTCAAAGGAGTTAAATGACTCATGAAAGTGGATCGACTCGATGACAAGCTGAATACCCAACAGTTTGAATGAAATGCAAACATGTGTCATGTTCAAGTGTATCCCCATTCCTTTAATTTCCCCATTGCGATGGATGAGTACCTCTTTTGTTTTTTAACGAGCTTGAAACGAGTAACAAATGCTCGGTATAGCTCATCAAGTAATGAGTCCATCCTCGTATGTTTTATGAACCTGGGAAAGGAGGGGTTCATTCCCAGAAAAGGATCCTAGATCTCTTAATTTTACGAGTCCGAAGAAGGTAAACTCGATTGTCGTTTCACATTTAGAGAGACTGGTATGACTAAGAAAACTCCAAATATGGACTCTTTCGTAACTTTAGTCCCCAAGGTCCGAAAAATTATAAACCAATACCTAGGAGAACTCTTATAGTCGTGACGAACTAGAGTGAACCCTTTTCATAAATGAGTCTAAACTGCCCAAAAAAGGGGTAAACTATCACCAGATATATGACCTTTCAAATACTTTTACAAGCCTGGAAGAACCAAGTTCGCTTGGTGATCTTTTCTTGTTTAGGGAGTCAAAAAAGAGCTTAAATATGACTCCAAGGGTCTTTACTTTTTTGTATTAGGTTTTACGAGTCCAAAAAAATGATAAAAGTATACTCGATACCTTTTCTCTAAGTTTTTAACGAGCACAACTTGGGTATAAAGGGCACTTGAAACCTTTTTCAATTTGACACGGAGCATGAAAAAGTCAAAATGAAACTCTGACATAGCTAAAAAACAGCGAATAAAGTCCTAAAATCCTCAAAAAAACATTATAACACTTTCACAATTGAAACTATAGAAAAATATGGTAAAAAATTAAAAAATACTTAACTATTTCAAATATTATTTTCTATTAAAAAATCAAAAATTGATATAAAAAGTGAAATACTAAAAACTATTTACCATTGTTTTTACCATAGGAGTTTTAGTGAAAACTAGTGTTGGAGAGTTGATTTTGAAACGAGGATTCTGAGAGCTACAGACATCCATTCGACAACCGTCCAATGCGGGTAAGAGTCTCATCCTTCCCTTCATTTTTATGGTTGAGTTGTTTCCTTTCATAATGATTTTTAAGGTTTTGGGGATGGTTTGCCAAAGGAGAAGAGCACGCTCTGGGTGATTCTCTTCTCCCTTTTGGGTGGTACGCCAACACACTCCCCAAAAGGGAAAAGAGAATGGGCACCACTCTGTCATGTTGGGCCTAGGAAAAGGTAAGCTGAATTCACTTAGAATTCTGCTTAAGTATGAAAAGAGATAAGGAAGAAGTTGTGACAGAGCCATCAACATAAAGAAAGAAGGAAGATCAGATGAAGGAAAATAAGGCCAATGAGGTGCGACAAAAATAGATAAAGAAGGAGTTAAGGAAAGAAGCATTTCAAGAGGAAACTGCAATAGAGAAGAAGTCGCGACAAAAGAAGAATCCATGCTAGAAGGAAAGGACGGGACATAGAAAGAAAGTGACAGAGTGGAGCCATGTCAGAAGGTGTGCAACAATGCAACGGTCAGAAAGTGACATGCCAAGAATATCGTCAGTATGAGTTCGGATAGAAACAACGGAAATCAAACATATGAAGGTATCTTTGTAAGTTAGACCATTAGTGCATACGGTCATGTGTCGCCAGAATAGGAAAGACACCATGTTGGCCAAGTATAGGAAGTCGGGTGAGAAAGTGACAAATAAAGAGTCTGTAAAGAGTCTTTAAAATGAGGAACTCAAGATGTATGCGAGTTACTCTCATTACTCTCATTACTCTCGAAGCGCTTGTTAGTCTTAGGACTCTGGATAGCCTTAGTTCCGGTTATTATTGTTGTAAGTCAAGTCAAAGAATATGCAACTGAGTGCATAGAAGTGTGGCATATTTGGGACAATCCAGGTTGTGTGTGGATCATCAGTAGCGTTGTAGAAGAATTCTAGTCGATCTAGGTTGTGTCTGGATCAGTAGGAGAGTCAAGTAGAGGAAGATCAGTAAGAGAAGACAAGAGAGCATGAGGGGAGAGAGAATTCGATAGAGACAAGCAAAGAAGATTTAGAAAAAGGTTTGCAGCTTAGTGCGTAGACCAAAGGTGCCATATGTTTCTCATGCCAGATGAAGAGCACCTTTGTGTTTTTTCCTGGATGGGTTTTTATTAGATTATGTGTATATGTGTGAATGTTGAATGTGTTTGAGTTGCATGTATATATGTTGTTGTGAATGAATGCTTATATATTTGCTTATGAATGAGTTTATCCATATTAATCCCACTGTTGTAAGTTGAATACATTTATGCTACAGCGAGGTTGTTGTTATATCTATTGCAAGGGAATAAGTGTGTCGCAGTCTAACTATGCATAGCAATCATAAATAATCCACCCACATGCTTCAATTGAGCACCTCGTCGAAAGGCCAAGGGATGCAAAATCCCCCACCCAACTATGGAAACCTAGTTCTAGAAGTTACCCATAGAAATATATCTCGGGTGAGAATGCACCTGCATCGCAAGTGTTGTTGACTAGTATTTTCTCTGTGAGGCTGATATCTTGGGATTTGTTGTGCGTAAGAGAAAAGGGGACTAAACCTGGGTGAAAGAGACGTCATAAGGTCAACATGTCATCAAAAGGGAAAGGCGTTGTCACTTTGTTCTCTCAATGAAACAACATCGATGGCCACTAACTTCCCAAAACACAAAATTTAAGCATGAATTTAAAGTTTTATCCCCATGAAATGTCTCTAATACATGTTATGTCGATGTCCCACATGTCATTGATACAAAACATGGTCATATGGAAGGAGCGTGAACATGATTTGGATGATAACTAAGCGGAAAACTATATGAACACGGTGATGTCCTTGAGGGAGTGTGGACCCCTCAAGTACTTTAGAGTTCCAAGCATGAGATCCCATGTTTTGTTTATTGGATTGTTGATTGAGTTGTCATTAATGTCAACATGGGACTTGCAATATCCCCTCAGGTTGTCATTGATGCCACCAAGGTCCCCTATAGTGGACAAGCTAGATAAACATGTATGGATTTAATCATGGAAACTTGCACATGTTTGGTATGGGTTTGATCACCCTTTACCCACACCCAGTGTCTAGTCGGATGATATCTTAATGGTTTAGTAATTGGAAACACCCAAATTTGCGGTAGTCAAGAATTTGGATCCCATTCACTAATGTTGTGCACCTTGTAGCACACTGTCGTATAAATGACCCATTTTTTTTTCATTTGTTGAAGAAGTCATGAAGCCCACACACATAATAGGTTCCACTTGATGAAGACCTTGATTCCCTTCAAATTCCGTGAAGCTTTTGCTTGTTGGTATTCAAGCTTGATGGAGGTTTTTAATGATATATGGTCCTCTTTGGGATTAAATAGATTGAGAAGTTGTATCTTTGTGATCATGGAGGTCAATCCCATCGACATGCTTCAATATGTTGAAGAAGAACTTGAAGATGTCCTTAGAACCCTTAATGATTGGTGGTACAGTATTACCTTTGTTTGATGATGATCATAGTTCCCTTTCTTTGGATTCTTGGATCTTGAAATCCCCACAAACATCATGGCTTGATGCATGATATGGAGACCTTGAATATGATGATGATATTCTTGAAAGTGTATTTGTTCCCACTTGATTGGTGGTGTTGGGGTCCTTGATTCCCTTGATATGATGAGTATATGGTGGAGGTCTCCTCCTTGTTGATGTGGTATGTGGATGTGAATACCATTGAATCCCTCATGGATTTAATGATGCCCATTGAATCCTTTGACCTTGGAACTTATGCATAAGGTAACATGGTCTTTGACACCCTTATGTGTGGGGTCTTTGATGTCATGTACAAATTGAAAAATTTAAGAATATTGGACCAAGTAATTGCAAATAATCTCTTCATAAGATGATAGTCCTCATCAATCCCTTTCCATTGATATGTGGAGTGTCCCCTAACTCCTTGCAGTTGATGAGTTTTGATTTTTTAAAAGTTAATATATTAATTTGTCCATTTACAAGTAGGTCGGCCTGCTAAAAGAATCAATTAATTTGTAATTAAAACTACTACAAGTCGGCCAGACATGTGAATAAATCCTCCATGACCTATATAAATAAAAGATCAAACATTTTATTTGTTCATCAATAAAGTCTCTCTTTGGTATTTCGCAAATCTTGGAGAAAAGTGTGAACCTTTGTGGTGGAGAAATTTTTGGGCGTCTTTGAGGATTGAAGAGATTCACTAAAATTGACATAACTTTCTCATGCAGAATCAGAATTACAAAATTCTTGGCTTGTTGGAAAGCTTGTTGCAACGACTATGTGATGACATGATCTAGAGTTTTTTTGTTTATATATTATTTCTTCATATTGTCATATTCGAAAATATACACAAGCAACTTGGTACAAGTTAGTTCAATTGAGCAAGATTGGCATGGGCTGCCTTATGTGCAGTTGGTATGACTCACACTAGATGAGTTGTATGAGTAGTTGGTCTCAATTAGGTGGACTTAGTTTGGTAATAATTTGGTTAGACTCTGACTGGATGATTCAGATGACTTGAGTTATAGATTGATTAGATATATTCTTTTGCATAGGTTGTTGGTACAGGTTATTAGTACAAGTGTGGTGCAGTGGTTAGTTGATGAGAAGTGGTGAGATGATGAGTAGTGATAGTTGATGTGTAGTGGTAAGCAGTAACAATTGATAAGCAGTGGTCAGCAGTGCCAGTTGTTGTGCAGTGTGGTACAAGCTGAGTAGTGTGGTGCAGCGTAGTACATGTGTTGATTAGCAGGTACGTAGGATCAATGTGGTCTTGGTTCAGCAGTTTCTATCATCATATCAAGGTGGCAAGACGAGGCAAGGTAATATAGGAAGATAGGGATTCCTTCAAGTTGTATCTTGTAAATCAAGGGTTTATATCCTCCTTCTAGTTGTAGCTGGAGAATTGAAGTCATTGTAACAAGGGGGTTGTTGCCTCCTTCCATTTGTTGCTGGAAAACTACAATTATAAAGGCTTCCATGGTTTTCTCCTAGGACTTGGGTTTCCATGTAAAAATCTTGTGTATTGTGTTTTGTTATGATTCCTATGTGCTGATGATATGAGGATATGTGATGATGAGCTATAATTGTTGATATAATTATAATAATGTACTCTGCATAATATTGAATAAGTTTTTTATTATTGTTAATGTTTAAAAGGTAACAAATCTATACACACTCTTCACCCACCGGCCCTCTTAGTGTGCTCGATGTGTCCAACCTGTACCACCTGATGAGGATGTGGGACCCAGAGCAACAACACTTCAAGGTTGGAACCCATATCTTGACCATTGATCTTGAGGATATCCACTTCTTGATCAAACTTTCTAGGAGAGAGAGTCGAGTGTCACTCTCCAGACCTCGAGTGGGAGAGATGACTATTGATGACCTTATTGAAGAGCACTACGTGATTGGAATGAGGTCCCAAGGGGGGGGGAGGGAATCTGATCAAACTTATCATGGATCAGCCTTTGAGAATAGTTACATTCACGATTGAGAAGGTGGTGAGAAGTAGGGCTTCCCATCAGATGAATCGGGCCCACATGCTATATGCATTGGAGTGTATGGATCCTACTATCTTCAACTGGAGAGAGGGGTTGCTAGTGAGTCTCAAATACCATCTCAAAAAATGTTGTCATGGTGAACTCAAGCAATTCGGCTATGGTGCCATAGTAGTGTATTTCTTTCTAGAAAGGGTCCCTATGTTATTCCCTCAGGTACCACTCAACAGGTTAGAGCCTAAGGATCTCTGAATGTCGAGGTGGGTAGAGGCCATGGCCCACCATGGAGACGATGGAGGGCCCACAATGACCTATGGTCCAATCTTCTTCCTTTGGCGGCATGGCCAAATTTTGATGGTGGAAGATTAGTCCTATGTCAGTACTAATTTCAGAGGTGATCTCGATCTACCCTTACCCGAGGATGATCAATGGGATGACAGAGGTAAGAAAGATACCACTTTCATTGTGTTTTTTAAGTTTATATTATATTTTATTCTTTGTGTTTTGCGATACCAAGACATGACATGATACTTTGGAAATATTGGTCCATCTTGTCTTGTTAGAGCATCGTCGATTGAAAGGCGAGGGGTGGTAAGAGAAATTGTCATTCGGAACGTGGAAACAGAGGAGGAGCTGCAGGAGATTGAAGACAACCTATAGAGACTATCAGTTGACGTTCCAGACATCTCCATCGATGACCTTCCTCGATGTTATCAATGCCACATTACAAGGGTTTCAGGCCGATTTGGGAAGCTACTTCGTAGGTTAGCTCGTGAGTTGATATGCTTCCGTGAGCAAGAGGATCAGTCTTGAGTGACTTTGTTTTATAGTATATACTGAAAGATTCGAAGCTTCAAGATTTTGTCCATTTGATGTACTGAAAACTTGATAGTTTTATAATTTTGTGTATTGAAAGCTTATGGATTCACATTTTTCCTCAGTATCGGTTGCATATATATATACAAAGCGGACTCGAAAGACCTCTAAAGAAGTTGAACCCTTCGGAACATTAAAAGAAGTAAGGGGTTACGGATGGTATAAACCCAGTTTATTTGATACACAACTAACTATGAATCCAAATAAACCCTGATCTGGATCACACCATTTGTTAAAGCTTCAGTTAACAACCCAATCATTGCTTGATACTTTGCAAGATTGTTTGTAGAGGGACCTAAACAAGTTCCTCCTGAGCTTACAAAATCACCGATAGGGGAATAAAGTACCCAAGCTGCTGATACAAGATTCAATGTATGATGGCTAGCACCATCTGTGAAACCTGAATAGATGGTCATCTGTTCATTCAAGCATAACACTATATAAGCAGGCTTACCTAAGACGAATCCTACACTCATAACAAAACAACAATCCAAATTATACACAACACACTCTATAAACAATACTTACAAGGTATCTATGCTATATTACCTAGGCATGGCACCTCTTAAGGTAAACCCCATTTAGGATCTCACCCAAAGGTATCTGATCATATTCTATCAACTCATGGGCTCATTTCTCTAAATCACGTTTGGCAATTTAAGGCCCATGCCACATGGATTCCAATTTTCCACCTCCCAATTTATCATGTTTCTGGTCATATGTCAGGACTAGGTCACCTTCATTGAAGAGGCGAGGTTGAATGGATTAGTCGTATTGATATTTAATCTGTTGTTTGTGCACCTCATTTGCTAATTTTGCATCTCGACGAGTCTCATCGAGTTTGTTTAGATACAATAATTACTCTTCCTCTAGAGTGGTATTTGGTAGTAGTTCCACAACAAGTTTCAGAGAAGGAATATCACACTCGATAGGAAGGGTAACCTCCAGATCGTATACGAATTGAAATGGTGTAAATTCAGTGGATGTATTAACGGTGGTCCTAAAAGTCCATAATACGAAAAATAATTGTAAATTTCAATTGGACTTAACTCATCCTACCATTCGCTGAAGCATAGTTTTTAATGCTTTGTTGATAGCTTCAACCTGGTCACTGGCATGCGAGTAGTAAGGTGTGGAGTTATCATGGAGAAATCCTAGTTTGGAACTTAGTTCCGACATCATCTGGTTTTGGAAATGCGAACCATGATCAATCACAATGGCTTGTGGGACTCCAAACCTAGTGATTATGTGCTTATAAATAAAAAAGGGCAGCCGTTTTTCCTTCTTCAACAAATGTAGGCATAGCCTTAACCCATTTTGTGAAGTAATCCATAGCTACAATAATGTAACCATGCCCCCAAGCTGAGGTAGGATTAAAGTGCATGAAATCGATGCCCCATTTCTCGAAAGGACCTACAACATTTATGGGATGTAATGGAGTTGGGTGGGTGCATTTTTTTATTGGAAAAGTTGGCAGGATGGGCATTTTTTCACAGTTTCCATACAGTATTTAAAGATTGATTGCCAAAAGTACCCATCATGTAGGATTTCTAGGCAGTAGCCATCCCAGAATGATGATCACCACAAGCTCTAGGGTGACATTCATTCAACACTAGTTCAACCTCCTCATGGGTTAACCAACGTCACAAAATTGAATAACCACCACGACGGTACAATGTATCATTGATGATAAAATAGTACTTGGAGTGATGCCGAATACGATGACGTTCATCTCATGTTGTGTTTTGTTGAAAGCATCGAGTTTGGATATATAGAATCAAATCTCCATACCAAGGATCAGACGTACTAATGAGGAACAAGGATTCATAGGGAAATGAAACAAAGGGCTTCATTTCCTCAATAATATGGGGAATATCACACATAAGTTCTATGAAGACTAGAGACTTCTGTGAATTGGATTTGGTGAATTCTATCTCAAACTCCTGGAGAATCACAATCCAGCGAGAATATTTTCCCCCAAGTACTTAACATGTTAAGATGTAATAAATGTGGTTAGAATCCATGTACACAGTAGTTGTGTGGAGTAGAATGTAGTGACGAAACTTCTGAACTGGGATGACCGTAGCTAGAGCTAACTTCTCAACTTGTGAGTAATGTATTTTAGAGTCAATAATACTCTTACTTAGGTAATAAACTACACGTTCTTGGTCATTTTCACCAATTTGAACTAGCACCATGCCGATAGTAGTTAAAGATGCAGCCACTTACAAGGAATAATCTGTAGTATAATCGGTTGGTTACAACACATGCGTGTGAGTAATAGTGTGTTTGAGAGTGTTAAATTCACGTTGTGCAAAGTCGTCCCAAACAAAGGGTGTGTAATTTTTCAACAAATGCATGAAACCATGTGTTTTCTCGGCATAGTTGCATACAAAATGATGCAAAAAATTGCCTTCCCTTGCAAACTTTGAAGTTCAGTAACATTGGTAGGTGGGAGTAGGGTCAAAATGGCTTCAATATTCAATGGATCTATATGGATGCCATCGTTGGAAACCATGAATCTAAGCATTCTTCCCGTATCAACACAAAAAACACATTTGTTTTGATTCAACCAAATGTTGCAATGGAAGCATCTGAGAAAAATGGCTCTTAGATGATCAAGATGAAGTTCTCAATGCTACGAATTAGTAGGTAAATCATTGAGGTACGATTCTACAATATGTTTAATGTCATGGAAAGAATAAGACATGGCACGTTGGAATGTACCACTAATGTTTTTAAGCCAAAAGGCAACTTTCTGTAGGAAAAAGGTTCCCCATGGGAAAATGAAAGTTGTCTTATGCTGATAAGAAGGGAGTATATCTATTAGATTATAGCCGGAAAATCCATCCATAAACGAAATTTTGACACTTCCAACATAGTTATCAATTATTTGATCAATGTAAGGAGTAGGCAAGTTATCCTTTAGACAAGCCCTATTAAGGTCTCTAAAATTGATACAAATCCTAATTGTACCCTGTTTTTTGCTCACAAGAACAATATTAGAAATCCATTTCGTTAGCGGCACAAGGTAAATGAACCCAACCCTAAGAATTTTTTCAACTTCTTGCTTAATGGTAGTTGCTTTTAGTGGATGTACTTGGCATATTTTTTTATGGATCGGCTTGGCATCATGGTATGTCTTGATCTCATGAACGATGATCAAGGGATCTATCCTTGGAATTTCTCCGTATGTCCAAGTGAAAATATCTCTAAATTCCCTAAAAAGGGTCATATATGATTCAATTTCCAAAGAATATTAGTTCTTGCCCAAGTGAATGTGTTCAACAACTCCATGTTTCACTGATATGTCAACCAAGACAATCTTAGTAATATTACTCAGACTACCCTCAGACTAAACATTGTGAATGAGTATTGGGGCTAAGGAGTAGTTACAATATCAGATGAATCCAACGACTCAAAATGGCCTTCTACCAATTGGTAATTAGGAAGGAAAGAATATCAATGATGATGATATTTCCAAGGCATCTCATCTAAAGACATGAGTTCCATAATGGATTCATCCAATGGAATAGGTTGCAAAAGATCATCTAGACATGGGGGGGGAATCTAACTGATATGACAGATGGTAAGGGTTTGATTCCACCATGAGGTGATCCCTAATGGTGGGGTCATCATTGGTGGATAGGATAGCCTGGTAAATCTCTTCAAAATGACTAAAAATTGTTGAATCAACAAATGAATTCCCTTTAGTCAAGGTGCCATGACTCGTCAAGGAGATCATGTTCACATACGCGACCTACAAAGGAGGATAATTGTTCAATGGAAATACTCGCATAAGCGAGGAATCTTTAAGAATGCTTACTCCTACATTTTGATATTGTGGAGCCGAAGAGGCTAGGACTGGAACATTGTTCACGGAATTAGAACTCGTGTCCGAAGAACAAAATCCCAACTGATCAATAATAACAATCTTCCATTGGAATGGGAATTGGACTATACAAAATACAGGGGACGCCACTGCCTACATCACATAGAAACAATTCCTACCTAGGAGGGTGTTGTAATCTAGAGGAGCGTCGACAACTTTAACATTGATGGACATTGATTTTTCCCCTAGTCTGATCAATAGAGAGGAATAATCCATAGGGTTGGAAACCAAAACCATCAAACGCTTTCAATGTCATAGGTGAACGGTTAATTTCAGGGGAGCCTATAACTCTCCAATCGAATAGAGACATGACCGAGGTCAAGGAACCTTCATCCAAAATGGTGCGATGGAATTTATTCATAATAACTTTCATGGAAAATTGAAAAATCTAATTGATGGGAGAGCCTCAATTTAAGATCATCAAATTTAAAGGTTATAACATTGTTATTCTCGGGATCCATAACTCTAAGAACTAATAATAGATTCTTCCTCTGTGTAGGACCTGTTTGGAGTACTTCAAGGGTAGACATAGAATACAATGGTTGAGCCAAAAATTCTAGTACATTGTAGTATTGGGCGACACGCGTACTAGGATTAAATACCGATTTTCGACTTGTACTCTTGGATGGCCGGAGGATTGCATCGAGAACAAATTTTTCAATGTGAATACCATTGGTAGGAGGAGGGATGGAAGTTGTAGTTTTATCAATTGGAGTTATATCATTCTTTCTCTCTAGAGGAGGGTCATAATTCTGGGATCTAGTCGCAATATTAACTGATTCACTAGACATCATTTTGGCCTCATCGATGGAAGATGAGGAAGACCCATGAAAGGATTTATGGTCAATCAATTGTTGTTGGGTAGGGAAATGATCAATCAAAACTATCAGGATGGAATTGTTTTTCCTAAATTTGCTAACCTCCTCATGATGAGGACAATATTTGGTGAGATGGTCACCTCCACATATAAGGCAATCAAATTTTATCTTTCTCTTATTTCTAGATTCAAGATATGTAGTTTGTGTTTTAATATCTTCCTGCTGATTTGTAGATTTCTTGGATTTATTTATTCCTTTCTTCTTTGTTCCGAAATATTTTGAGGATTGAACCACATTTACTTCAGTAGAAACAACAAGAGCAGAAGCTTTCTTAGGATTAGCAACACCCTAGCTAGCGGGTGAAGCAGGTTGGTTTTGTTTCTTCATGGATTTGGTCGTCGACTATGTCTGAACAAAACCGAGTATTCCATTGGCAGGTGGTTCCGTTGAAGGTCTTGAAGGGTCTGAAGTGGGACAAGGAGAATTCATAATCAAATCGTACGAAGTGGTGATTAGGGATAGACCAAGTCTAGGTACTGAGCACGACTGATAGCTTGCTCTTCAGTAGAAACACCTCCTATGGCAACATCTCTAGCAATGAGTGGGAGTAATGACTTAGTAAACCAATAAACAATTCATCATTCGGGAATGAGAGCCTTAATCAACCTACATCGTCATCTCCACTCATGTATATGATCGGGTATATGGGTGGAAGTGGTTTGACAAAGTGAGGTTAAAATATATGTACCTATTTCATATCTAATCGGTAATTAAAAAGGGTAAAAATTTCCATTCCTAGAGTGTTGAAATCCCAAAAGGAATGTTGGGGTAATTCTATATACCATTTAGTGGTAGTTCCGACGATAGTATTTTAAAAAGTCTCAAACATGTGGAACCATCCATTAGAGAATTTGATGAACACCACAAATGATAAGTGATTACATGGTTTTTGGGATCTTCACTAGGTTTGGCTTTAAATTTTGGTATATCTAAAGGTAACTTTACAGGAATTGCTAGCCATGAAGGATCATGGTGAGTAGGACATTAATCAATCGTGAAAAATATGGCAGATCAAGCGTAGTAAAAAATGATAATTGTTGATTATCCTTATGCTATTGCTTACGTAGGTTATTTTAACGATGCAAGTATATCTCATCCAATCTAAAATTGGTTGTGTGGGTACTTTACTCTCCATCATATGACTTGATGTGTATTAGCCTTCTGGTTGATGCCCTCCACAATAAGAATTCATCACCTTTACATCTATTTGGATTCCCAATCGCTTGTCTCATAGTTGAATATCGGTTAGTGTGTAAGCGATTCTTTCCTCTTTAGAATTTTTCTGCATACTAAACAATTGGTTAAATAGATTCAATCCATAACATTCATCCATATCCCTAGGGTTGTCAATGGTATAGCAAACGAAATGGATAATGATATTCTAGAGTGGAACATTAATCATCAATAACGAGGAAATATGTTGGTATGTGTTAATCAATCCTAGGGTTCAACAGGCATTGCCAACAAAACATCCTACAGGTGCCAACATTTTCAATATCCTACAAGCAGGATAAGGTCTCAGCCGAGATGCACGCAGGAATTGCAAATACCATTATAGGGGTTGTGTAGATGAGCATGCAATGGTGTTTTCCATGTCCCATTATTTCATTGAATTACTCATGCGTACTTAATGTTATTGAAAATTTTCAATCAATGCGGACAAAGATTGTTTCCCTAGTCTACATGGAGCATATATAGAACAAAACACTCACAACAATGCATCCTCTCCCTAGATTGTCAAATCATTTGCATTCGAAGCTATCACTCATAAGGCTTAAATTTTCTTTTTCTAGAATGGTAATTATCCTCAATGCTATCACTAGAGTACTGGTGATTCTTCCTGTGTGAGTCACCATAAACTTCAGAGGACGAACTAATTTCAATTTTAGACTGTTTGGACTTTTCACTTTTATGTTGGTAGGACGTATTTTCGGATCCTATCTATTTATCTTTCCCTTCACTCTGAAATTTTTCCATCTGTATCTGGTTCAACTCCTCTTGAGCTCTTAGAATTCTTTCATTCTCTTTTTTAACTGTTTCCATTTTAGTTCTTAATTCTTTAACAGTTTGTAATAATTCTAAAGAATTGTTAGTTATTTCTTCCTGAACCAGTTCTCTTCTAGAATTACTTTGTTCATTTAACATGGACTCTTCATCTGCATATTCCTCGAGTCTTTCCATACCTGCAGTTCTAGCTTAGAAAAATTTTCTGGTAATAACATTTCAAAAAGAAAAATAATAATAAGTATGCATGCATTTTATCTACTATTTGTCTACGCAAGTTGAGCCGCATTCAAGCCTAGTGTCTGAACGTGTGCTCTCATAACACATGTAATACTCCAAAATTTCATAAAAAATTAAAACTTTTCTTGCGATAAATAATGTTTAAAAACATCGATGACGTGGGTAACTTAACCTCTAATAGTTATCATTTTAAAGGGTCTAATCTAGAAACTAAAACCAATTCCTTTATTAATTTCTATAACTGCATACTTCACTATCTGCATTCATAATTAAGTATTAAAAGATTGATTTTGTAGGTGATGATCTGAAGTAGTAAGAGCTAAAAACAATTGTTTGTTTACTGTGTACTAAAGTTTGTTTCCTATTTAAAATGAAGGAACTTCGGTTCATGCCCAAGGCTTACTTAGCTTTTGAAGCCAATCTAGTGAAATGATTATTCTTGTACAGGTCTTTTTACAAGTAAGACGTTTTGTATCCCAGTTTCAGGATCGAGATTAATTATCTCAATTAGCAAAAGTAAAATGCTAGAATATTTGTTTAGTTTACAACTTTGAGAAAACAAGGTATCGTCAAATCTGTATCTTTTCCAAATATTGAAATTGGTAAGCCGTTACACAACGTTGAGGTCTAAGTTGTTAACCTTCTTGTTCCTGGTTTAAGGTCATAATGTTTGCCTGTATATTTGCTTCTTATTTATTTATTTATAAGCATAAGTACTTGGAAATCCAAGCACAAATAGAAGTAGATGTTTTCTACCTAGCTTTGCATATAACTTGTAGATCATATTTTTGTCCTTTTGTTGTTATATTAAATCCTACATACAACTTTAGAGAAGGATAAATTTTGCAAACTAAATCTTGCAATATATTATTACTTGTTACCAAGGTTATTTATATGTATTTGTATCAACATACAGTCGAATGTTACATAAGCAAGTAATACCTAAGTCTAGGCGTTTTCATAAGGTATACAAGAAATGAGATTTATAAATATGAAACTAACGATATTATGCAGAGTATAACTTTACTAACTGCCTAGGTAATTACCAGGTGAAAGTGCAAAAGAATACATTATGTGGCTATATGTGTTGTATTAATGCTCTGTTTTAAGGGATGGAAAGTTCATTACCTAATGAACAAAAACAAACCAAAGCCTTTGCATAACTTAATACTCACTAAAAGGTGTTTGTGTAATAATTATAACCCTATCTATGCAAAAATAGACTATAATACCCTTACGAAACCTATGTTAAAGCATTCCTATACTTGAAATATTATACTTATGGATTTTGACCAAAGTACTAACAAAGGTTATGAATAGCCTTTTTACAGGCTTCACCCAACTCTCAAACTATAGAGCAGCACCCACAAATTCAAGTCAAAGTGGAAACCACATGGTCATCGGTTATTGGACAGGGTTTTGGTGTTGGTAAACCCTACTATATAAACTTTCAAAACCCTAAAATCTTGCGTTGTTTACCATACCTGCTATTGTGAGAAACACCGCCACGCTCATGGCCCTTTGATGCCATCGTTTTGTCTCTATGGGTGACTTAACCCGTGTATCGGCTAGGCTGAAACCTCTATGTGATTGCAGTGTGGTCTCTAGTTCTAATATTCATGGCTTATCTTATGGAAATCGTTGACCATAGGGAGCTTTGGTTTCATCGTCGCCTTGTTGTTTGTTTTATCATTCTCATTGAGGTTTTAGCTTGTGTTTCTCCTGCCTAGTTGCTAAGGTATGAGGTTTCCTTGGCCAAAGTTACTGTGCAAACAAAATCACTATGCGGCCGAGGACAAAATCTCTCCAAGTAAACTCTTTTTAACCCTTTTTGCATTTCTCAAGAAAATTCTTTACTGTAACAATTTTTTTTAAGAAAGAGCTTGACAATTTCTTTTAAATTCTTGTGCAGACTTCAGAATTCGCTACTGTAAGCTGGAAGACTTCAGAAAGAGATTTCCACGCTTCTTAAGCAACCAGGTAAGCCTCGGTTTCATTCCTGAGGTTCTTTCTATGGTGATAGTGTGGGGTTTGAAAGGATACTGTCTTGCCGAGACTTAAGCTCCCTTGTCGTGGCTGCGTTGAAAAATGGTGTTTGGTTGTAAAGGTCGTGTGGCCGTAGGCTGTTCTGTTTGATGGTTTAAGTTTTCTTAGGGTTTCACAAAATTTAAATACCTGTTTGTAACTTGCAAAGGTTTTGACAGTAATTATAGGTGCACCGGTCTGAGTAGGAAAGAGTCTTTGACAGACTTGGACGTCGTGGTTTATTTTTCTGTATTAGAAACTTTGGTTTGTTAAGCTTAAGTTAATGGATTTTTAAAGAACCCTATTGCTAAATTATCTGTGTCTAGTGAATGATTTGATAAAAGAAAATGGAAAGGTTTCGCTGCTGTAAATGTCCATAATTTTTTTTTTATTAAAATGAGGGTATTCTGTGGAAATTTAATATGAAAGCTAGTTCTGATTTTTCCTTTTAGTATAAAGATTCGTTTATGAAAATAATAAAAAGAAAAGGGATTGTTACTACAACCAGATCTTGACTGCATGTAGTAGCCTTCCTTGCATTATTCCCATCTACAATGCCTACACCTCCTATAAAATAGATAGTTGTTCATGCTCTAGTACACACTTGTGTAGTATGCCAGCCACTCCTAATTTGTAAAGTTTTCCTACAATCAGTTGGAAATCAACACTTTGTGTCACCGGTTTCTTGTGTTGCGCAACTGTGAAGTCTCTTGGCGCACATCATGTTGCCAAGAATCTTATTATTTCATTAAATTGTCCAGGTATTGCCTCAATTCAGATAAATTAAGCATCGTAGGGATCATTATCCATATTCTACCTGCTTTCACCTCACTCAATATTGGACAAATGATTCGACCCAACATTGCACTTTTCATGGTTGACCACAACTTCAAATTCAATCTCCTGAAATAGGTGCAACCATCTGCAAATGCACCCCCGCAACACTGGATTGTTGACCAGATGCTTCAATACAAAATACTTTGTGAAAAAATTGAAAGCGATGCCCAATAGGTAATGTCGAAACTTCCGTATCCATACACCATCGCCAATCCTTCGCACTCATCAATAGTATAATTCTTCTTAGTAGGTGACAACTATTATTGGAAAAGAAAACATGGTGATCAATATTTCCTTATTTTGGTTGTGCTGGCACTGCTCCCAATGCGACTGATGAGGCATCTACATGCACTCGAAACATGCGCACCCAATTTAAAAATATCAGAATTTGCATTGTAACCAACCTTTCCTTCAAAACGTCCAACGCTTCCTGGCACACCTGCATCCAGATATATTTAATATCCTTCTTCTATCATTCTTCCAATGTCCCTGTGATCCTAGCATAATTCCTGATGAGTTTCATGTAATAATATGTTCCAATGTCACATGCAATCCTTTTGCATGTGTTTGGGCCGACAAATTGACTATGATTGCAATCTTAACTAGGTCAACTAATAGAACTTCCTTGCACACCCCATGGCCCAAGAGGATTCCAAACTCCATAACATTTACAAATATGATATTTACTTGTGAGTCTAAATTATTCAATCTACCTAATTATTTGTAGTAGTTGTTAGGTAGACTCAGTTACATACATGTGTGTTTGAGTTGTTTTAAATACTATCGTGTATATAGTCTAAAGTAACATTTGTAATCTCAAGTAATAATCCAAATTATAAATTAGACTTCTATTTGGAATAAGCTTCTACAGTAGGGTCATAATTACGTTGAAACTTGGAATATGCATTCAAACATTCATCAAACTCCTCTAAGGTATCAACTCAACAGGCATAGAACAATAGATACCAATGTGTTTGACAATTAGTATACCAAACATTTTCCATAAACTCATTGAAACCATATTCAGATGAATTAAGCAAAGTGCCTAACCAAAGTCTTGAACTAGTACATATATATATATATATATATATATAGTGGAGAATTTAGCTCAGTTTTGGATCAGGGAAATTTTAGTGGTATTAAAGCTGGTGATAATGTCGGCCTCTAAAAACATGAAGATGGTGAGAGAGAATTTGGTTGAAAATCTTAAGGGGATATCATCACTTCAACACATGCTTTGGTATTGGGAATATATAGCATTGGGTGATGAGATGTGTGCAGCTTTATCCATTCAATACTATTACAATATCAAGTACGAAAGCTGGACCAAGGATTTGGATGAGGATTCCTTAAAAGGAACAAGTTAGAAATTGAAGGGAGTTGGGTATGAAGGATAGGAGAATAAGCATGAATCTAGCCATGTTGGGTATTTGTGCATAGAGGAATACCAAAAAACATCTTATGAGGACAATGGCACCAATATAATGGATAGGTTTACCTATGATGCAGTTTCCGAACTAACAAAATACGAGGAGGAGGCATCTTGTCCTACTTATGGTGGATGCGGGGATATTGAGGAGGATGGTCACCAACTAAGTTTGGCATGTTCTTCATTATTGACAGTAGCAGAGACCCCATCATATTTGGAAACTGCGACCCATGAGGGAATGAGTGGAACTCCTAGTTTAAGGGAGGAGCCTCTCATGACAATTCTACGTGAGGAGCAGACAGAGTTGCAGGTGCTTGAGGAGAGTTTCGACATAAAGATTTTTAACCAAGTGATTGTTTCACATTTTGAGGATCTTGATTTGGTTCTGTTGTAGAGACCACTAAACGATTAAGGCTTAGATACAAAGAAGATGGTTGAGAACACTCCTTGTGGACCGGCCAACAGGGAAGTATATGCATACATTGATTGGGTGGAAAGGTATATGACAAATATGGATACACATTGTGATACATGCTCAGTTGACATCAGTAGGGTGTTGGATATAGTAGCTCATACATGATACCAGATGACACAAGAGGATACAATAGTATACCAGGGTACATGAGGGCACACACTGGTGTACATTGGAGTTTCAGAGTGTTTCCTCTAGGAATACCTCTTGACAGAGTCCTTGATCATAACATTGACTTGAGATTACCCAGGATCTGTGAGTGGATGTGTCAACCTCATGATGCAACATATCCCTTAAAGATTAATCCTCATCTAATATATCACCAAAGGAGGGACATGGAGCAAGATACTCTAAGGTTTTCTTCCAAATTTCATTATGATTTCTTGGTCATTCCCTTGGAATTGACAAACACACTAATCACTTTCCTGGCCTACAAGCAGTTATTTGATGTCCTCGTGGTATACAACAGGATAGGAGAGGACCACTGGAGCTATTCAAAAGAGACAAGGGGCATTGTGGCCCTAACATAGTTTTTTCATTTTGACCATGTGATCATTGCATAGAATGCACATGAGGAGATCCAGACCAATCCAGTAGAGTTATTTACAAGCATTGGGAGTGGTGGACTTCCAATTTGGTGGTGGGATCCTAGAAATCATCTTAGCAATAGATTGCTTTAGATTGTAGAGATTATCAACAAAGTTGTGACAATGATTGGTCTGCTATATTTTTGGGATGTCAGTGGAGAATAGGTTGAGACTTCTTCTATACGGTAGGATAGGATTTATTTTCTGGTATTTAGGATTGAGCTTTCCAACAGACTTGTAGGCTTAGACTTCAGAAAAACACCTTTGCAGGGTGTTAACACCTGTATTTTACAAAAAAAAAAAAAAAGATGCAAGACCGAGGGGAGGTAAGATTTTGTTGATTAAATATTTTGGGCTAAGGATGTAGTACAAAAGGGGGGGCTTGATAATCTAAAGAGTAGCCTAGTCGGAAGTCCTGAACCATGGTCTAACGGAGAAGCAAATCGATGGTTTATATCCTTTCCGCCATCCAGAACATGCAAACAAGATAAGGGACTTTCGGGCCTCTAACAGCCTGCACACATCAAAGGTTTTAACATTGCTCAGAGCTCATCTACGGCCCATGTCGAATTCGCTGGCTGGAAGTGCAAGGTGGATAAGGAAATGATGGATCAGCGGAATCGCATATAGTCCTCCTGATCCTACGGACGAGGATTGAAAAACAACATTGATCGACGGGCGTGTTGGTTTCCGGAAAGGTAACATGCACGCCCGATAACCTTTAGACCACCCAGTGGAAATGGATACGTGCTGCTCGATCCGACGGTTGGAGATCGCAGGAGGGTGGATCGACGACGGAAAATGATTCCGGGTTGGAGACTTGCGCACCCGATAAACCCCCAGCACCCGGCGGAATATGGTATGTGGCACAAGATCGGACGGCTGTTGAACGCTTGGCATCCCATCGACGGTCGAGAAGGATTCCGGAAGAAGAACTAGCGCAGAGGATAATTCCGGATTACCCGGCGGAATCCGGTACGCGGCACTTGATCTGACGGTGTAGGAACGACGGCAGATCACACCAACGGACGAGGGTGATTCCGCTGACCAAAGTTGCTCGGCGGATTAAGATGGAAGAGC
>LPNX010437021.1:106503-198116 GCA_001517045.1 Pseudotsuga menziesii | reverse complement strand
AGGTGATTTTGGACATGTTTTATTGGGGGATGATGAACCATGTAAAATTGTTGGAATGGGTAAGGTATGGATTAAGTTAAATAATGGAAATGAATGGATGATAAAAGATGTAAGGCATATTCCTTCCGTGAAAAGAAATATGTTATCAACGGGGAATTTGGGAGATAACAGTTGTTTGTCTACGTTTGGAAAATGTGGTGGATCACTAAAGGAGCATTGGTGATAGAAAAATGAGATAGGATAGGTACGTTGTATTTATGTCCTCATAATACTAATTACTCTATCTATGTAGCTTCCAAAGAAACATGTGCAGTGTTGTGGCATCATAGGCTTGGCCACATGAGTGAGAAGGGGATGCGGATTCTCCACTCAAGGAAATTGCTTCCAAATCTAAAGCAGGTAACTTTGGAATTCTGTGATAAATGTGTTTATGGAAAATAGAAGAGTTAGATTTATCAAGGTTGGGAAACAGAAGAAGAGTGAAAAGTTAAATCTTGTGCATGACACTTACGTTAATTTTGTGTATGACAATAGCAACTTGGAGGAAGTGTCTTCTTACAAATATGTAGGAATTGATATTCATCACAAGCTCAACTGGAATTATAGCATTGAGAAAAGGATTAATGGAGGGTGGAAAGCTTATTTTGGTCTCGAAAAAAATTGTAAAGCAACAAACCTTGTGATGTGGGATAAAAATAAGCTCCTATTTGAAACTTTAATCACTCTTGTTATCTTGTATGGGTGTGAGCTATGGGGTTGCAACATCTCTAGAGAATCCTGGAGAAAGATTGAGCAAATCCAAAGGTGTTTTCTAACATATAACCTCAAAATTAAAAGCAATACACCCTACCTATTCTCCTTATAGAAGTGGGTCTTTTCCCTATCGAGAGCCTCGCTATGACTAGGATCCTATTATACAAGCACAAAATCAATAACGTGGGATACCATAGACTTCCTAAGCTAGCTTTAAATTCCAGCCAAAACCACCTAAGACTCAAGCGAGGTTGGTATAAAGATACAAGGTGCTGGTTAAACCATTGGGATATTGACAAAACTGTTGCATTGCAAAATATTAATAACATAAAAAATATTGTTACTTCTAAGTTTAAAGAGAAAATGTGGTGTGAGAAAGATCTAGAGTCTAAAAGAAAAATAAGATATTATAAGGAGGTCATCAACCCTACTCTAGAAGACCAAAAGTATCTCTCTTTTCTAACTAGTTCAAAGAAAAAAACTAATATATCCAAGATAAGAACGAACTCTCACGAGATCCATAGTGAAACAAGCCATTGGGCAGTTCCTAAAACACCATGGGTGGAAAGGATCTTTCATCTCTGTGAGAATATGAACATTGAAAATGAAAATCACTTCCTCTTAGAGTGCCCTGCATACACCCACATTATATCTCAGTTCCATAATCTTTGTTGCAATACCGACCTTCCTAGCCTTTTAACTTGCCAAAATTACAGTGAGCTCATGATGCTTCTCTCCAAGCTCTTTGAGAATAGAAATACAATTTTAAAAAAAACTAAATAATTCGTTTCTTTAGGTCCAATAGACCAAAGTTTGGTCTTAGGAGACATTAACCATCATCATGGGGACCGGAGAAGGTACAATCTATTGGTGGATCTCGTTATTATGCCAACTTTTATTGATGATGCAACTATGAAAACTTAGGTTTATTGCATTAGACAGAAATCCGATGTGTTTGTTTCTTTTAAGAAGTGGAAAGTTTTGGTTAAGAATGAGACAGGAAAAAAGTTGAAATGTCTCATATTTGATAATGGAGGTGAATAGTGTAGCAAGGAGTTTGATAGTTTTTGTTCATACAATGGGGTTTGCAGAGAGAAGACAGTCCCTGGAACACCACAAGAAAATGGAGTGTTAGAAAGGATGAACATAATGATCATGGAGCGTCCAAGGTGTATGTGCTTGCATGCAAGGTTGCCCTTACAGTTTTGGGTTGATGATGTAGATGTTTTTGTTTATTTAATAAACATAGGGCCTTCAACCACTTTGGATGGTGGGATTCCACAAGAGGCATGGATAGACAAAAAGGTAAACTACTCATTTATGAGAAGTTTTGGTTGTGAAGCATTTGTCCATATTGATAAAGAAAATAGAACAAAGCTTGAGGCTAAATCCAAGAAATGTACCTTTATTGGATACGGGTTTGATGATTTTGGTTATCGCTTATGGGATTATGAAAATCACAAAATCATTAGGAGTAGAGATGTAGTATTCAATGAAAAGGCTATGTACAAAGATCAGTTGCAGGGAAAGAAAGAGGAAAAGGAAAACACAAAGTACACAGTGCTTGATGAAATCTAAGAAAATGAAGTTCCAAAGGCACCAAAAAATCAAGAGCAACAACTGGTACCTCGAAGTCCTGCAAATGTAAGAAGATCTACTAGGTTAAGTAGACCCCATGAATGATTCTCTCCTTCACTGTATTATTTATTGATGACTGATTTTGGTGAACTAGAATGTTATGAAGAGGAAATGCAAGTAGAAACTAGAAAGAAGTGGGAGCAAGGAATGGATGAGGAGATGGGATCATTGGTAAGAAACCAGAATTGGGATTTAGTTGAGTTTCCTATAGGAAAAAGAGCATTGCAGAATAAATGGGTTTATAGGTTGAAGGAAGAAGATGGAGGAAAGAAGCGGTGCAAGGATAGACTTGTTGTAAATGGGTTTGCACAAAAGAAAGGTATAGATTCCGATGAAATATTTTTCTCTTGTTGTTAAAATGACTTCAATTGGGACTATTGTAATTCTAGTGGCGGTAGAATATTTGCATCTTAAACAGTTAGATGTAAAAATAGACTTTCTCCATGGGGATTTGTAGGAAGAGATTTATATGCAACGACCACAACGGTATGAGGTCAAAGAGAAGGAGAATTTGATTTGCAGGTTGAAGAAGAGATTGTATGGCCTGAAACAAGCTCCAAGGCAATGGTATTTAAAATTTGATAAGTTTTTGACAGAACAAGGTTATAGTAGATGCCATTCTGACCACTATGTTTATTTCAAGAGGCTAAATAATGGAAAACATATTATCTTGTTATTGTATGTGGATAACATGCTTGTTGTAGGGTCTAACATGAAAAATATAAATGTGCTCAAAATGAAACTAGATAAATCATTTGCGATTAAGGATTTGGGTCCTACAAAGCAAATCCTTGGTATGAGAATAACAAGAGAGAGGAAAAACCACAAATTGACATTGTCTGAAGGTGAGTACATAGAAAATATCTTGCAGAGATTTAGAATGCAGAATGCAAAGCCAATTAGTACACTTTTGGCCAGCCATTTCAAACTAAGTAAGGATATGTGTCCCAAGACACAGGAATAGATAGAATACATGTCCAAGGTTCCCTTTTCATCGGCATTTAGAAGCTTAATGTCTATCATGGTGTGCACAAGACCAAATATTGCACATGCAATGGGAGTTGTACGAAGGTATATGAACAATCCAAGTAAAGAGCATCGGAAGGAAGTACAGTGGATTCTCAATTATTTGATAGGTACAACTTCTCATGCATTATGTTTTGGAGGTTCAAACACTGTTCTACATGGATATGTTGATGAAGATATGGTAGGTGATAAAGACATCAATAGGAGCACCACAGGGTATGTCGTTACTATGGGTGGAACAACAGTAAGTTGGATTTTGAAACTGCAAAAGTTTGTTGCACTTTCAACAATGGAAGCAGAGTATGTTGTTGCTACAGAGGCTAGTAAAAAGATGATTTGGTTGCAGAGGTTCATGGAGGAATTGGGTAAGAAGTAGAAGAATAGAAGGTTGTATAGTGATAGCCAAAGTGCCATTCATCTTGCAAAGAATTCAGCCTTTCATTTGAAGACTAAACATATACAACTCAAGTACCATTTCATAATATTTGTTCTAGAAGATGAACCATTAAAGTTGGAACATATGCATACTAGACAAAATCCTGCAGACATGTTGCAAAGGTAGTAACCAGAGAGAAACTGATTTCCTACTCTCTTTCGGATGGCCTTGAAGCATGAAGGTGAAGAAGAGAAATTTTCCAATTCAAAGGTTCACATCATAGTCCAGCAAGTGCAACAACAGTGGAGTTGGTGTGATCAGTCTCCAAGTGGGAGATTGTTGGTTGTGGAGCATGATATTCCAGATTTGGAGATGTTATTATTCACCTGTGTTTGTACCCCATTTTTACTTTACACTCATCCTAGCTGAGGGGTACATGGGTCCAGAGGCCAACAGGGGCTCGAGGGTGAATCCCCTGAAAGAAATTTTTGGGATGTTTATTGGCCAACAGTTTGTGGAACCATGGTATTAGGTGATCCATAGTATTTTCCCATGGTAATTCCCCTATAAAAGGAATCATTGTAATATGGTTGTGTATTGTATTGTATCATTGTAAAGCAATCTCTGTGATTGCGTGAGAGAGACTATGAGAGAGTGAAGAGGAAGTGCAGCGGGGTTGTTGCAGGTCGTATCCCTTCATTTTATTGGATGGTATAATAATAAAGGACTAGCAATTTCTATGTGGACATAGCCCATATTGGGTGAACCATGTTATATCTCGGTCTCTCTTGTAATGTGTTTAATATTTGCATCTTGTTTGATTGTTTAATTTTTGTTGCTATTCAATCATTTTTTTCTAACATTTAGATATCAACGAAACCTTTCCATTCATATAACATACTTTATCTGTGGTGTCCTGTAGAGTAAGAAACATCTTGTTGAAATTCAAGGTATGCACAACGCACTATTTTACAGACATGTGCTACTTCAATCAAGAATATCTCATAAACCAAGAAACAAAATGAAATTCTGTAAAATACCCATTTGAGATTACTTTTTTTTTTCCAATGAGCTATGGTAGAGCCTTTGAAACACTTTGTAGAAGTTTCAACATATTTCTTAAGTTTGTGGAAGAGATTCGTCCTCCATTTTGTCCATGATTGTGCTTATTTAGCGGTTATATAGCAGTGGGAAAGCTGAGAAAGGGATGAAATGTCTCCCAAGCTTCTAGCTTCTCCATGCAAGTTTTTTTAAGCCATGCCATGGTCGTATGAAGCTGCAATATTGTTAAATGTGAGAGTGTTGATTTTGAAAGGCCGGAAAGGATTCCAATGGTTTGTAGAGCAGTATAGGTTGTTGTAGAGGTCATAGAACCTCTTGGGACACCATATAAACCCTGCAAATGTTGTATACCAATGGATGTAGTGAATCCATGTATGGATGCTCCTGTAATGGTGAACCAAGATTCAAGGGAAGAAAATCCTCCACTAACTAGCTTCTTAGCTCACAAGCACAACAACAATAGTTTTGATTTTTCAGTTCCATTCACACCCGCAACTATGCCCACCAATAGTATCTATGGGTCATTCAAACATCAACATGAGGATCTAACAACCGTTTCATTTCCAAAAAGGATCACATTATGTTCTCTTTGGTTCATTCATCTCTAGCATTCCTCTGGTTATCCTTCCATCCCGATGCTTACTTTGCAACATACACCATTTTGCTATAGAGGATCAGTTTCCGTTTTACAGAGGTATTATCTTAAGTTTACATTCACAAGGAATCTAAGTGTCTCCCCCATCCCCATATACGTGGCACAATACACTTAGAAACCATGTGTCTCCACCCTCTTAGTCTTAGCCGCATTCACTAGGAAACCATGTGTCTCCATCCTCCTAGTCTCACCAACAACGATCCTTTGTGTATCATCCGAATCTACATCTTTTTAGCAGTCATGGCAGCTTGCACTCATTCAACAATACTCTCACACTTCAACTAGAAGGAGGAAAGCAAGGACGTTTTCCATTTCAATCAAGTGGAATTGGTATGATGGGAAGATCATCCATCCCAAATGGATGTTGGGATTCCATTCACACCTCATTAGCTTATTAGATTGGTTAGTTAGTTAGGTATATTATTAAATAATGGTCAATCTCTTTGACTGTCCACTGTGGACCCGCATGTAATTCTTTAAAGGGCTAGCAAGTCCCTTCATAATCCATGTTAGTCTTTCATGTTTTCTAACTTTTGTGTATGTATTCCTACATTAACTATTATTGTGAGTTCATTACTTGAGTGTTGGTTAAGCTTTGTGTTTAATTTTAGCAAAGTTGAGGATCTTCAGGCATGTATGAATTAACTTAGAAAAGAAGGCTGCAAAGAGAGGAAGAATTAGTAGTAAACATTGATATATTTTTCATGGCAAAATTGCACACACATGGAGACAAAATTGGAAGAATAACATTACATCCATTAATCAGTAATCGGTATGTAATACAATGGTGTTACATATAGGAGATTTCAAATTCCTTAGGTAGGATTAGAATCCACCAACCTAGACTGACTCCGATGCTAACTTGGTGTGGGAAAATCACCACTAGGGCTCACTAATGAAACTCCGGTCAACTAAATCAGTTCACAATCCGTTAACTAAACTAGGTAGGTGGAAAAATGTGCCCAAACTCCCTTAAATCATGCAAACTAGTGCTAGGATGACTGAAAGTGAACTAATTGATGGGAATCAGAGCATAACTGAACATCGACTAGGGTCAACTGCTGGTGACTGTTGGTGGAACTCAAAGTGGGTTCCTCAATTGTAGGGATTGGTCTCTTGAGCTCCTAAACTCATGCAGACAGCCACATTGAGTGTTAGGTGTGCCCCAAATGAGTCCCCCATGGCACTAGTGAAGTGGCAATGACCTCCTAAGCTAGGAAAAGACAAATAGACTATGGTGGTCAAGGGAGGGAGGATTAATTAATTAATCCTAACACCCCCCCCCCCCCCCCTCCCCCCCCTCCCTTAATACTTTCTTGGACAACCTGATCCCTGAAAACTAAGACCAAAGGTCACCCATATAATATAAATGAAAAAATAACTGCTTAACAAACTGAGGAAATGGGGAAAACCTGATGGAAAAAAAAACCTCGAAATAAGCAAGAAAAACCAGGAACAGTAATTAAATCAAGCCTTTACACCAAGAGAACATTTCTTCCTAAGTAAAAAGACTTGTGAAAAAATTATGTAGTCTACATCTCTATGGAGAAGTAGTGCAGTGTGATGGTCCTAATTGTGTGCACTAGTTTCCTGGTACTATTCATGTGAACCTCTCCACCTTCTTCCAATCAAATGAAATATAGGAGAAGTAATGTTGTTACTTTTGCAACCAATCTTACATCTTTCGAACCTATTTGACAATATGAAAGGATTGAACTTGGGATGCCATGCCCTGGGGCCTTGCTAGATCCCATACAATGGATTCCTCATCTTGTATGTCAAGAGAGAATCAATGTACTCCTTAGGATTTTCCATGTATATTTTTCCTTCTAATTTGTCAATTTGAGTGACATGATCCAATGTCTCATTGTTCTTTAGTGAGCAGAACTGTTGATCAGACATTACCATCATGAAGCATCTCAGCACCTCTCTGGGAGAAGTGGGTTTCCTTGACATAGAATAAGGATCTCATTCTAAAACTCAGATCTTGTTCTCCTAATGTCATATGACTCTCTAGTCATGTTCCTAGCAACCTCAATGACCTTTTGAGCCCATCTACGCCTAGGATTGGGAGTAGGGACTTGATCTGGATTTGGATCCAATTGAAGTTCATCTTCAATTCCATAAATTGATTCAACTTGGTCCTCTGCTTCAGATTCTGAATCTAAAACATTAATGGAAATATTATCATGTGCAAAAGGTTTAGGTAGGATGAATTTACCTTCCCTTTCAAATGGCAAGTGAGAGTGCATTGGATCTGAGTATGGAAGAAAGTGTGAGAATTCATATGCATTGGAGGCATGGTTTTCAACACCTTTTGCTATCAACTTCCCAGTTGAAATGTATGAGATCTCCACTGAGTAGGGACCAAATAAAACTTTCTTTGGTGAGCCTATATGACTCATTTGATATACAGACAACAAATTTGTTGCCAAGGAGGGTACATAGAGGACATTCTTGAACACTCCATGTTCTAATTTGATTGAACCCTTCCCTTCAGCTTGGATTTGAGTGTCATCTCCCATGTGAATACTTAGACCACCAGTAAGTTGTAATAAAGAGAATGATTCTTTGGATTCAACCATGTGATTGGAGGCTCTTGAATCAATGAGGAGAGCATGAGATTTTGAAAATCCATCCTTCAGTCCATGGAATCTCTCATGATCTTGAGTTTTGTCTCCAGAGTCAACCTTCCTTGCACCTTTAGGGAGGGAAATATTATACTGCTCAATAAGTCTTGAAATTTGATCTATTTTCTTCTTCATACAGCCTTTCTCTGTATGGTTTCCTTTCTTACAATAGGAGCACTTGCCCTTGTCATGCCTTTGATTTTTGTCTTTCTTAGAGCCCGAGGCTTCATCTGCTGGATCAAACTCTTCTTTAGGTTCAAATTTAGTGTTCCTCTTCTCCTTTACTTTCTGATTCCTCCTTTCTTGCGAATTCTTTGTCTCACCGGCCAAGAGAGATTGATTTGTGTAGGCTCTAATGGCTCCCATATGCATTAGATTGTATTTTTCCCATATTAGAGATTCTGTGAAGGCATCAAGGGATAAAATTTGCCAATGAGGAGTTGTCAGTCTCCCAAAGAGAAAGGTGGATACAAACACTGAGAATCCTGTGCCAGTTTTTCTTAGAATTAAGAGCATCAATTGCTCATCCTTCTTCTCAATCCCTCACTGCTTGCCCTGTATGACAATAGATTTGAATTTTGATAAAAAATGTTGTATAGTTTCAACGTTGTTGGGATATAGTGCTATCAGTTCATTCTCTAGAATATGGCCCCTTAGGTCATCCTACTTGCCAAACAAGGATTTAAGCTTCTCTCGTACTTCTTTTAGAGTTCTCAGTCCATCAAGATGGAAGAGTTTCTCCTTGGAGATATGGATGCACATGAAGCCAAATGCTTCATCCAACTTGTTCAGATAATTTGAATTTTTAAGAGGTTGTTGGGGTTTGACCTCTCTTCCCATGTTGACCCTGTATAGATCCTTGTTGCACAATACTATCTGCATATCATCCCTCCAATCAAGATAGTTGAAGGGTGTGAGTATCCTAGGAGTCAAAGCTACTGAATTCTCCATCTTACAACTTCAAGGAACAACTAATTCTTCACAATATCTTCAATTTACCTACAAAAACACTGCAGAACACTTCAATCCGAAATCAAACCAATTCAAACACTCTCTACTTCGACATGTGCACTTTCTCTAGGTGCATCACACCTGGATAGACTTCACTAGATAGAATCCAGAGGGAGCAAGGAAAGAATACCAAGAATTATGTTGAACCCAATTACTTTTGGTGCATCAATGGAAGTTTCTAAGGTTTGAAGTTGGCCTGAACACCTGCTCGGATATCATGTTTAATTTAAGCTAAGTTGAGTATCTTTAGGTCTATATGAATTAACTTTGAAAAGAAGGCTGCAAAAGAGAGAAATAATGTAAACATTGATCAAATATTCATGGCAAAGTTGCACACACATGGAGAAAAAATTGGAAGAATAACATTACATCCATTAGTTAGTAATCTGTATGTAATACAATGGTGTTACAAATAGGAGAATTTGAATGCCTTAGGTAGGATTCGAATCCACCAACCTAGACTAACTCCAATTCTAACTCGGTGTGGGAAAATCACCACTAGAGCTCACTAATACAACTACGGTCAACTAAATCAGTTCACAATCAGTTAATTGATCCAGGTAGGTGGGAAAATGCCCCCAAACTATGGAAATTGGCGCTAGGATGACTAAAAGTGAGCTAAATGACGAGAATCGTAGCATAACTGAACATAACTGAACACCAACTAGGGTCAACTGTTGGTGATTGTTGGTGGCACTCGAAGTGGGTTCCTAAATTATAGGGATTGGTCTCTGGAGCTCCAAAACTCATGTAGGCAGCCACATTAAGTGTTAGGTGGGTCCCAGATGAATCCCCCATGACACTAGTGAAGTGGAAATGACCTCCTAAGCTAGGAAAAGACAAATAGACTATGGTGGTCAAGGGAGGATTAATTATTTAATCCTAACTCTTTAAGCCTCACCTATAATCCCTATAATATATGTCCTCTCGCCATGCAATGAAGGAGATATTGTGCCAACATGGCTATGATGGTAAGAGGGGAATATGGATTGCTAAGATTTGGGATTATTACATGAACATGAGGCCTATTAAGTTGGTGAAGGGACAAGGCTTGGCAAAGGAAACAACTGGACTAAATTACAAGCGATTAACATAAATTAGGTGGATGGTAAAGCACCTAAAGAAGAAGAACATTGAGAGGAGTTGAGGGTTCAAATCAAGGTTGGATATATAGAATCATCTTAGTATAAAGATGTGATTTACTACCAACAAAAATTGGACTTTGTGGAAATAATGTATAAGACTCATGGGAGGTCTCTTAAGTTAAGAGCCATTAATATTGCATCATTCATGGAGATATAACATGGAAAGATCCTACTGGTGTGTTGTTAAATTGTATCATAGAAGATGAAATCGGTGACATAATCAATGAGATACATAAAGGAATGTATGGGTGTTACTCTTCAACGAAAGGAACAATCCACAAGATCCTAAGGTTTGGTTAGTATTATCCCATTTTGTTTTATGAAGCAAACAACACTATGAGAACATGCAACTAATGTCAATTATTTGTTTCCAAGCATAAGCAACATGTTTTACCCCTAAAATATGTCAAGGTAAAAGATCCTTTCCAATAATGGTGATTGGATTTCATTGTTGAGAAGTGATAAGCAAATAGAAAAAGATCCAACCTTAAAGCATTATTTTTTATTTATTTTGAAAAATAACTTTTGAATAACTTTCATTTTCTACACGATTTCACAAAGGTTCATGACTAATTTGACCCGATATCTAAGAGTAATCCTATCACCATCAAAATTTCTATGAGCTATTGATAGAGAACAACATGCATCATGTTATCTAAGTTCACCACCTTTGTTGACAATGTGATTCATTCAATCTTGTTTAGTATCTCCCAAAAGAAAAATCCTCGAATATGCGGTGTCAGAGGTTGATAAGTCTTTAGAACATGACATTATACTTTTTTTCATCTTGAAGATGGAGCCAGCTATGGTCTAAAACACTAATATAGAAAACTCAAAAGAAATTATCCTCGAAGCGTTACAACCAAGTCTAATATTATGAGCCTATAGTTGCATTCACCCATATAGGAAAGCCTAATTACCTCTAAAAGTAAATTTGACAAAGTTTTTCTATAGTAACAAAGCTTGAAACTCATAGGAGAGTGGCTTAGGACAAGACATCATTCACATGATCTATCGTTTCCTACACATTTTGTACCTATGTGGACAATGTTATGACCTTGATAAGCAAGCAATATTGTCAAAGGATAAAAATCAGTCATCTTTCACATTTTATCCCAATCTATCCAATCTATGTTGATGCCACCTCCCAAAGAATTAGTGTTGAATCCTACTACACAAGTAAATAGGTACATAAATTCTCCCCCCAATCATAAGACTAAAATGGTAAGAATTTCCTTGAACCTAACACTCTCATACCCCATAAATGTCATCTCAGTTAGTCCCATGGCGAGTTGAATCCAAAAGTTAGTTGCCATGCTATTCTTAGTATTAAGTAGAGGCACCAATTCCATTGTAAAGTTATTGAAATTGTTCTTCCCCAGTGTCATTCAACTCTCTTCAAGGTTTTCAAGTATTCAAAGTACGTGGCCTAGTCCATCCATCATCAATTGGAAAGAATTCAATAGTTTAGAAAGTTTAGGTTCTATTTATAGTTGGATTATCTCAATCTTTTTTCATCATACAATAAGTTTGATCCCTAGATATCCCAACATTAGAAAATTAGGTCAACCTCACAAATGATAGAATGGACAAATGATATTAAGGCAAACAAGGTGTTTACTGGACATAATAGTTTCATTTACAATTTTGTGAGTACCTTTCAACTTATTCTAGGAGAACGCACCCCACAACACCCAACCACCCTAATCCGAAATGGATCAATATATAAATTTTCATCTATTTTGGTGCTTTCTAGAAAGAAAGATTTGATGAATTGGCTTGCAAGGCCCATTTTAGGGGCAAGTCTCACTTTGTAGATTTGGGGTCTAGAACCTTCTGAGGCCTATTTGAGGGGTTAAACAATCTTTTTTGAGCTCAAAATTTAATACTTTATGCTATGCCCCTTGACTTTATTCTACACTCTAAGACCTTTCCAACAATCCAAGAATCATGCCAAATGAAGTCCATATGAAGAAGTTATGCCTCCCACAAGTTGACCTATCCACTTGACCACCATGGTACCAAGTGGATTCCATGTATGTTCTTGTTTCTCACACATGTGGAGCTAGTCATGTGTGGACTTTCAAGAACATTCTAGAAGGTCCAAAAATATAACCCTAATCGAGAGTCGAGCATGCAAAAACCCTAAAACTAACCCTAGACAAATTTCAGGTTATTTTAAATATCAGGTTGTCAATAAAAGAAGGGATTCCATTATTATGATGTTATTGTATTGTTCCATCATTGATAAACAACACAAGAGTGGATATTAGAGAAATACAGGGGAAGTAGGAGATCTTGTAGTATCCATTCTAGCCACAGAGTCATAGGACTCTAGAGAACTATATGTCTATGTTAAATATTGGGCCGCTATTAAAATAATTGATTCCATTCTTATGATGTTATTGTATTGTTCCATAGTTGAGAAACAACAAGAGTGGATATTAGAGCATAACAGAGGAAGTAGGAGATCTTGTAGTAGCCATTATGGTCATAGAGTCATAGGACCCTAGAGCACTATCGAGCTATGTTAAATATTGGGTTGTTAGGAAAAGAAGGGATTTCATTCTTATGATGTTATTGTATTGTTCCATAGTTGAACAACAACACAAGAGTGGATATTAGAGCAGAACAAAGATTGTAGGAGCCATTATGGCCACAAAGTCATGGGTCTCTCCATAAATAGTACATCCCCCTTTGTATTTGCATTCTATATAAAAGAGCAAGGCATAGTCCTCATTTTTTGTTAGGTTTTCCCAAGGTAATATTGTGTTAAGTGTGTGGATTGTTTATTTCTTTGCTCTAGTTATTTTTCTTACAATTCCAGTTACTTAGTATTAAGTGGAAGCAAGTTAATAAAAGGAACTAATTTGTAAGATCTGTTGTGGCAAACTATTCCAATGGAATATCCATGAGAGTTTACATATCACATGCCCTCATCACCTAGAAATGTCCTTAGTTGGAAGGTTGACCCTCTATTTTGATAAAAACCTAAAAAGAGGACATTTGCTTATCTTTCAAAACTATATAATGACTTGAGTGTATGGTTTTCATAGGATTCTATAGAAGGTGTCTCAATTGCTTACCTTGAGGATTTTCACATTAGAATACATTAAGTGATGGAGGTTGTAGACAAAATGTTCTTTGGGAAAATATTGGTAATATAATATTCTTTTGCATGAAGAAAATGGTATAAGAATAGGAGATTCAAAACTGGTAACTTATATGATATCCTTTTGCATGAAGAGAGGAAGCTATGAGCTTCTAAAAAATATATATGTATCTAACCTAGAATGAATTGTGAGAAAAAGAGTAAGTAGAGCACAAATATATCTAAATTATAATGGATTGTGAGTAAAAGAAGAGTAAGTAGAGCACAAAGACATTTCCTTGGTATTTGTTAGCAATGCACAACCATTGACAAAGAATTCTATCTTTATTCTTTTGGGCTAATAAGAATTTGCAATTATTTTTTACTTTGTCTAATTTTGATATTTCTATTTCCATTTTTTATTTTATTTTCATCATCTCACATAATATGAATTAAAAAAATTAGGATATCTAAATCATGGTAGATTTTGAAGTAGAGAATTTTGTCTTTTCATGATGTCAAATGAATATAAATGAGAAAAAATAAGATACTAAGATCATCAGATTGAATTTTTCATTTTATTATTATTATTATTTAGATGTGCATCCACAAGGAATTCTATCTTTATTCTTTTATGTTAATAAGAATTTGCAATTAGTTTTTACTCTATTTATTTTTGACATTTCTATTTCCATTTCTTATTTTATTTTCATCATCTCACATAATATAAATGAATATAAAAAATTAAGATATCCAAGAAAGAGTAGATTTTGAAGTAAAAAATTTGCATTTCATAATATCAAATGAATATAGTGAGAAAAATTAGAATACTGAATTCACAGGACGGAATTTTGCATTCAATTAATATTATTTTATTTCGATGTGCATGAAGCTATGGCTTAATCTATAATCATCTTTGTTACTCACTCCAAAATCTTATAAAAAATTATAACTTTCAACCATCTCTTTTTCACTATGTTTATGTTTTGCAATCTAGTCTAGTTTGAACATAATTACTATATATTTTTAACAATATATAATTTATATATTTCTCTTTCTTCTTTCCTTGTAGCAAACCTTTCTTTCTTCAATGTAGCATTCCAAGTTCATGGTTTATAGTAATGTTTAATTGTGGTAAATAATTATTGCATGAATTATTATAAGAAAAAAGTTAAGTGCATTTTACAACCTTGATAGGAGGTGTAATTTATAATTATAATAATTTTAAAAAATAAAAAAATGAATGAGATGTATAACATTAATGTTTATGAATTAAAATAATAAAAAAATATAATTTATAAAGTAAAATGAAATATTAATAAATGAATACCAAACATATAGATAGAGACAGAAAGACACTCGTAAATGTGTTTTTCAATTTCTTTCTAGTCACTCTCAATACTAAATAAATCTAAACTTGAAGTTGAAGTTGATTTACAGTCATATCCTATGACATAGGCCATAAGGAAGCAATCATACAGCATTAAGTTTTTCAAGTGTAACAGAAACAACCAACACAAAACCTTTTGAAGCTCCTGGCCTTCAGTTTACAGCTTTTTATTATCTAACACAAAACCTTTTGAAGCTTCTCACCTTCATTTTACAGCTTTTTATTCACAGGGTGAAATATTAACAACCTTTCTATAAATAGTAATAAAAAGATTTCGAATGGCATAGAAATGTCTTCAAATCTCACATTACAAAACACAGTCTGTAGGCTAATATATGCTAGTGGGATCTCATGTCTATTGCCTGATCAAACATCCCCTTATGCCTCTGATTTGACTTGACCATAGCCCTTGTATTGTTTATGTCTCATCTTTTTATCCTTTTGCGTTCTCCTAGTTTCTTCTTTAGTGTGAAGCCATGGAATCATAATAATTGAGTAAATGTTCCCCCTATCTAAGAAAATCAATCCAGCAGATCTCTGCCCATATTCCATTTGTGTGAAGTTAGCAGCAATGAACTCTTTGAAGTTAAGAATTGAGGACTCTGCACCATAGGCCCAAAGTACCTCAGGGTCACTTGAATTCGCAATTTAGCTCCCAGAAACAGGTAATTGTTGAGCTCCAAAGTTTAAGAACTTTGGGATACATAAACATTCTTGATGGCATCTGAGATTGTCTACAAGGTCATAAAGATTGTGACTTGGATATACATATCTGTGATAACTGAGGCTGTTCGTGCAAATTGAGCTACTCCCAATTTTGAGATTGTGACACATACAACCACAGCATCGTAGTTTGCATGTGCAAGTGAAATCACTTGATGAGGTTTGAGAGTTTATATTTCCTTGGTTAGCAATTGCAATTTGTCATTCAACCACTAACAGATCATGTCAGAATGCAAAAGTGCAGTGAAAACAATTGCCTTAATGAATGGCTCATAGAGAAAATAGGCATGCAAGATAAAAAAAAATATGCTTTCAAGTAACCTTAGTATCAAAGACAGAAAAACAGGTACTGCACAGCAAATCTGGCGTTGCTTCTAACCCGTGATCAGAGGTCACAGTAGCTTGTCACTCTCATTTAGCAGTTTTTTAGCATAATCTATCGTTAAAGATGGTGCATTAAACCTCTTATGAGCTAACATTTAATGTAATACTCAATTAAAAACAAGAAATAGAATTGAATAGTGGCAACAGGTAAGTTAAACCCAAACTGCTAGAAGAAAGAATCCGTTGGAAATGTGGAATTTGGATATGCCTTGCTATATAATGTTCTGCCTAAATAAAACCCAAACTGCTGGAAGAAAGAATCCGTTGGAAATGTGAAATAGGGAATGTGGGCAACTTCCAATATGACTGGGCATAGAGCTCATTAAATAGTTTGAAAGCGTTTGACAGAAACCCTAAACCCTATGCCCTTTCAAATAAGTTAACTAAGTTAATACCCTAGACCCTACGCCCTTGCAAATAAGTTAACTAAGTTAAATACATAACGAGGATAAATTTCCACATAACAAAATTTGTAAGGATCTTGGTCCAAGTGGGACACTAAATAATGCCATTTCCTTTTAAGGGCAGACTCAAAAGATGTTAAGAGAGGAAAATAGTATCCTACCAGCATGAATGCCAGAATAAACAGAGCATAATTTTGATGGCTAGAAGTAGGCGAGCATGGGTTTTCATCCACTGTTCCCATGTTTTTGTGTAAAGATTCATAGTAAATTTAGATTGAAACTAAGACAATTTCCATGTTTCTTGGGCTGATTTGCACATAAATAAATTATCTTGCATCCAATTATACATTAAAAAAAATGCATATATCTGGAGTTTTGCTATGCAATCTATTTAGATTAAATCAAAATAAACTAAACGTAAGCAAGCTGAAATTTACCAGTCGAACAGATCGCAACCTACCTTATGAAGCAAAAGAATCAAAAGCTCGCACTGAAACCAAATAATATCTGAAGAAAAACTGAATGCCTCTATGCACCAGTTACATGTATTATGAACCCTCGAGCAGTTACAGGCACTGAGAATATAATAATATACATATAATTGAGCAGTTGGAGTTACATACCCAGATCCAAAAACCCAGCTCAGCTGAGGCTCGTTGTCCCAGGTTCAGTTCCAATCTAATAAACCCAAGATTGATAGGCGTATAAAAAATTAACTTAGTCGGGTAGATATAGCTTGTAATAGAATAAAAGCAGAAGCATTAGATTGGGAATGATAAAGGTCCATGTAGGGGGGCGACCAAACACAGAAGGCTTCCGCTGTCGTTCCGATCTGATCATGTCTCTCAGAAACAAATCTTCACTATTCAACTTCAAACTCTGGGCAACCGTGGCGGGTCGAAGGTTCTCTTTTGGTGATCTGAAGCGCCGTATGTTGTTGAAGAATGTGGAGGTCTTGGAGACAAATAAGCCCAAATAATGATTCTTGAAGAGGGGATTGCCATTACTATCAGTAGGGAATGGAACAGAATGCGCTAATAAGAAGAATGGATCCGCTTGTGAGTGTCTGGGTTGTAGAAGAACGTGATGAAGGGCATTACTTATCTGCTTCACATTTTCCTTATCCATCCCTGGCCAGATCAATGGCATCCTGCCTTGGCTACCAAAGAGTTCTCCAATCTAAAAGAAACTTCTCGACAGTGATTTTCCCTAACTCAGGGCAAACTGTACATGAGATTGAATCTCTGAATATCGATCATAAGTACAATGATCAAGCTCCCAACACCCACAAGAAGATTGACTAGGGAATGGCTTGATGAGTCCCTTTACAAATGTGATCACGGTTTACATCGATGTGATCACCCCTCTTTGAGAGCTCTACCCTTTCGATACTTACCTTATCCATTCATCTACCTAGATAATCATTGGCCTTAAATTCTTTGTAGGATGAAAACTCTGTTGTTTATATATAGAGAGGGGTAGGGTTGCGGGTAGGGTTTTATGGTTGACCCAATGGAAGCTCAGGTTCTATTCTCTATAATGAAAGTGTAATAGTTGCTTGTAGGTAGGTGTTGTCTCGTCCTTGTTGCGACCCGGGTGACAGTTCTACCTGTAGTTGAGCATATCATTCTCATATTCAACATTAAGGTTGCGTGGCCCTAGCCCAGGGTTTAGTGACCTACCAGCTCTAGCTCCGCTATGTTCACCAGGAATGTAACCATATATATATATTCTTGTAAATATGTAATATAGAATTATAAAAATTGAATAATAGAAAAAAGAGTATTTTTTAATCAACAAATGTCTTTATCTTTTAAATGGTGCGTTACTTTTCACCAAGAAAGCAAAAGAATTTTGATGACTTGGGGCTTTATATACTTAAGGAGGCTTGTTATGTTCCTCCCACTTAGGTTTGTGGGAGTGTTTTGAGATGTTTATTACTTGAAAAATCATCTTGGGCATGAACAAAAGCTTTCTAGAGTGCATTATCATGCACCTAGATGGGTTCTTCATATGGTGTTGGTGTTTGATGACCAAAATGTGCTAAAAAGCAGGTGCTTGATATGTTTATTACTTGAAACATCATTTTAAGCATGAACATAAGCTTTCTAAAGTGCATTATTATACACCTAGATGGGTTCTTCATGTGTTGTCCATGTTTGATCATCAAAATGTGCTAAAAAACACTTGCTTGAGATGTTTATTACTTGAAACATCATTTTGTGTGTCAACACAAGCTTTCTAAAGTGCATTATCATGAACCTAGATAGGTTCTTCATATGTTGTTGGTGTTTGATCACCAAAATGTGCTAAAAAGCACTTGCTTGAGATGTTTATTACTTGAAACATCATTTCGGGCATCAACACGAGCTTTCTAAAGGGCATTGTCATGCACCTAGATGGGTTCTTCATATGGTGTTGGTGTTTGATCACCAAAATGTGCTAAAAAACACTTGCTTAAGGGTTGTGTTGCTTAAGGACTAGATCAATTGATGAAAGTTAAAGGAGCCAAGAAAATACAACACATTCTAATTTACTATATGCTATGGAAAGTGAGGATTCCAATCAAAAGCTACACAATTATAACATACAGTAAAGAATGTTTCAATTTATATTAAGAAAAATAGGGGGGAAATGAATTACAACACCTTGGTAATATTCATTTGTAATAGATGAACTCCACGTCTATCCCAAGGGAGGGTTCTTCTTATCCTCTAGTGCTCCCCTACAAGTTGTAAATGGTGTGATTTGAACTTCTATGATAGAAAGGAAGCGGCAAGAATGGAATCTCTCTCCCTCTTTGTGGAAGAAATTCAACACTATAATCTTGCTAGTTGTGAGTGATATAAAAGATGACCTTGGTGTCTTTATTTACAGAAAGTATGTCGGCATCTCTTAGAACTAGCTCCAATTTGAGTAATTCCTTACATTGATGAAGTAGTAGGATAATAATAGGTATTAGAGACTAGATCAAAGGCTATTATTAGTAATAATGGATTGGTGATGTCCACTTTTAGACCATTATGCCATTATGGGATGGTGAACAACATTAATTGACCAATTAAGATAATTGTTTTCTATTTTTGGGACCATAGCATAGATTTTAAGGAAAAAAGTGTGCAACGCTTGCTAATTATTGAGTGAATTCTATGAGTTTACTTTTAGGGTCAAATTAACATCTAGGTTAGCTTCTGGTCATAATGTTGAGGTCATATGGTGATGATGATGAAGAAAATGGGGCTAAAGTTGTTGAAAGTGATGTGTAAAGGTGATGTGATAATGACAAAGTGAGGGAATGAAATTAGGTTACTAACATCATATTGCTTCTTAAGTGTATTGAGGCTATTGATACCAATCTAGTCCTTACCTATTGGTCACATCAATCAATTGTTGGTACATCCCAAGTTGTGTGGCCTCCATTAATGATCTGTAAACTGTAGGATCATAACTTGACAGTCTCACTAACACATATCTCTGTGGAATAATGGTTAAATGTTTTCTTTGCAATCGAAATTAGGTTGATCAATTAATGAAAACCATAGCCATAAAAAAAACATTTGTATTCATCATCTAGCAATTTAATATGACCAGAAACATTTTATTCATGTTCCAGCAGTTTAATATGCACCCAATAGCAAAAGGGATGCATCTGACACTTCTAGATTATATTCACCCAGGAGTGATAAAAAATGCCCCAACCTTTTTAAATCCACCCAACACTATTTTTAAATGCCCCAAGCATCAACAGAAATGTTCAGGCGTCAATGAACATGTCCATGCATGATTGAAGATGCCCTAGCATGTATAAATTCACCCATCACTAGGCACCAATGAGCACATCCAGGCATGATTGAATACCACCCTAGCATATATAAATTCACCAAACACTATTTACATTCACCTATAAGGATTTAAAACTTGCCCTACTTGATTTAAATTAACCCCAAAAAGAAAATAAATTTATTTTTCCCCATAGAGAAGGGATTCAATGAAGGAATTAATAGTTAATGGGCCACAACATTCATACATTTGACACAAGTTTTATCCTCGAAACCCAATGGGAAAACCAACATTGTATCTTAGAAGATAAATATAGAGGAGTGAGATATACATAGAATCAATGTATTGTTACTCACTGGAAAACACAAAATTGTATATGGCCATGGATCAGAGACATTTTCGTTGTTTATGGACAGGATCCTTGACTCGTTCCTCTAGCAATCTTCAAGAAAGATGCATCTGCAAGCTCTCATTGTTGCTATTGACCTCTGCCTTCTTTCTCCTACTCTCTTCCCCAAGAATGAAGAATGTCCTTCTCTCTCCCAACCTTCAATTTTTATTTGGATCCTTATGCAACAACATGTGACTTCACCTTTGACCACCCAATAATAGTGGTAGAGCTTTGACACCAACAATTTTGTATAGAAGTAGAGTATAGGCAAGAATGCATTCCTCCATTTCTTAGTAAAACCATGCAAGTGGAAAGTATGTCACAAACAAATTATTAGAAAATGGAGGTATACATTAAAAAAGGGTTGTGTAGATCTTGTTTTTACTAAAGAAAATGATGGTCCAACTATTGTTTGATGATTTTTGTCCAAACAATCTTAATATTCAACTATAGTATATGAGAAAACAAGCAAACCCAATCCTTTGTCCATATGGAACTATACACCCTTCCAAAAAGATATTCTTGAACATCTATACCAGTGCTCAACATATCCCACTTCATAAGTTATCAATTCCATATGCACCTATGATTTCTAGTATCATTTCCCATTATTGTAAGCAATGGATTAAGAAGGGAGTTCTTTGGAATATTTGAGTCCTCATTTTTCCCTCATCCTAGATTTCACTTCCTCATAGAATCCTAACGATTTGGTATGTCATCAACTTGCTAATAGAGATTGTAATCCCTTCTTAGACATTAATCTTGGGATCATGTATCCAAGCCAACTCATGGATCTAATCAATGGATTATTTTTTCTCTAGGTATGTAAGTGACATGATGTATTCCTAATAAGATTGGTATATCCTTCCCTAGCTTGCGGCGTTTCTAGTTAGCTAAAACAAAACATTCAGAGAAAAATGCACCAAAATATAGCTACAAAAGGAAATAAACACAACTCGAATGGGAAAATAACAACATTAAGGAAACTTTTGTTGACATTTGGAACTGAATGCAATGTTCACTTGCCTCTTTAAGGGGACAACCTTCATCATAAGTAAATATCCAAATTAATACAATTATATTCTTCACAATCGATCGCCTAACTTCTACTATGATATATAGTTTCTAATTGACCAAAACCCTAACCACATAATTCACCTCCATTAATGATGCCTCAACCACTAAGTAGTGGACCTTCTTTATTGAGGCCACTTGAATTTATTGATTTAACACTCTACTACCTCATGAGGCCTTATTTATTAATAATGTCCCTCAATGCGTTAAGTAACAACCTATTCTACTAACTAGGGGAGTTAGAACTTAGTATGGGACACTAACATGATCTCCACATTACAAAGCATCCTTTCCCTCAAGGCTAAAGATGAGGAAATTAGCGAAGAATATTTGTTGTTTCCCATGTATCATCTTCAACCTATGTATCCCTCAATTGGATCAAAACATAGATGATACTAACATTTGTCCAAAATGTTCTCAACTTTTAACCAAATGGAACCCTCCTCATCCAATTCTGGATAGCTAGTTTGAACTTTGTAATGGGAGTCAAGAACTTTCCTCAAGAAGGACACATGAAAGCCTAGGTGAAGCTTAGAATGGATAGGCATAGCTAACTTGTAATCCATTGGGCATATACATTTAAGCATCTTATATGGTCCATAAAGCTTAGGATCTAACTTCTAGTGGCTCTTCTCCTTCTATGAGTTCTACTTATAAGATTGGATATGAAAGAATGCTTCATCCCCTTCAATAAAAGGGAATTGATAGTGATGTTAATTATCATGTTGCTTTAAACAATTTTGAACCAACACCAAATTATATTTAAGGGTATAAAGAATATCAACACAAGCTATCAAGGTGTTGTTCATCTCCAAAATATTAGAGAGGCCTACTAAGTATGAGATTAGATGGGGGAGTGATCCGTAGGACCTCAACTTGTGTGCATTAAAAGTTTGTTGTAAAAGAATACGTTCAACAGGTTATTGAATGGAACAGTAGTAACAGAAATGAAATGCAAAACTGATAAACAGATGTGGGAAAAACAAGCACAAAATCAGAGAGTCACAAAACAGAAGTTGATAACGGAGTTCACCCCCTTCACTAGGCTACGTCTCCGGGTCCCTCTTCAATGGATACCGATCCAATTAATCTCTTAAAATGGTACAAAATGGTTCTGGAAACAACTTCAGCAACTGTAAACAGAATGCTGTACAAAGTCTTTAAGACCTTTCTCTGAAAGTTACAAGCAGCCTTCGTAAGGCAAAGAAAGCCAAAGTATGACAGAGAATGTCGACTTCCACAGTAACAGCATCGGAATCCTTTACAGAAAACTCTCCAAGCTTCGCATAACTGAGAAACGATGTACTGTGTTCTGAACGAACTATTTTTTTTCTCTCCCTGGAACCATCCCTAGTTCCTCTTCTTTATATCTCATCTTCGTCGTTACAAAGGAGCCAAAACGTAAAAGAAAATGCGACTGTTCACATCCTTCTGCCAAATGCCAACTCATTTATCATAACAGGCTGTTTTCACATTCCCGAAACTGTTGTATCAGGTTGTTCATATGCCTTTCAGCGTCATCTCAACTGTGGCGGCGGATCGAATATTATAACTGCCAAGAAAAACTTCGCCAAACTGTTACAAATAAGCTGTACACATGATGAAATATCCTACCACATCATAATGTTCCGCATGAGGGATGTTCCCGCCATTCCAAGGATCTGACCTTCGTGATAACGTTATATGTATATAATAGAGCTATGCCAAAGCAGAACCATATGTGATCGAGTCGAAACGTATTGTTACTTTAGTTTCTGCAGTTGCAGAGGGCAGATGGCAAAGTCTCCCGATTCGCCTTGACTTTTCAAACCCAGCGTCGTTGTTTGCGCCGCTCCGTAAGTCTTGGGATTTCGCCGTTGTGGCTGCCGAAAGCATTATTCTTCTGATCAAGATTGTGCCCGTCGTGGACTGTGATATCCTTTGTATCTCTGCCGTTGCAGCTCCCGTTCCGATATCGCTCCGATGTTGCGGAAGGAAGAAGCTCTTGTGAGTTTCGATGTTGTGGAAGGAAGAAGCTCTTGTGAGCTCCGATGTTGCGAAAGGAAGAATCTCTTGTGAGCTCCGATGTTGTGGAAGGAAGAAGCTCTTGTGAGCTCCGATGTTGCAGAAGGAAATCTTCTTCCAACCTCCGATCCTTATATTTTTGCCATCTGATTTTTCATCCATCGCTTCTTTGAACCATTGTACCATATTCCTTTACCTTGGATCAGTGTAACTTTGAAGAGGAGTAATCCGCCAGATCATTCCTCCCCATTGGAGAGCTTTTGGACCACCAAAAGCCTGAATTATTCTGCAAGTAAGTGAGGGTACAGCTCCCTCACTTTTCCAATCTCCATCCACCTTGCTTTGCTAGGATGCATTCCTTTCAGCCCCACTCGAAGGTACTCAGCATTCCCCCTTTGTGAAGTCCTTACATTTCTGTCAAGAATAACATCATTCTGCAACTCTCTCATATATTCAGGTGCCAAATCATCAACTGAAGGATTCTGTATGTTAATTTCCTCATCCATGATCATAGGAGGCTCATACAGTTTAAGATTCTCAACATTGATAACTGAATAAATTTGCATGTATGGAGGTAAATTCAAGCAAAAAGCATTAGTACCAATCTTTTCCAAGATCTCAAAAGGACCATACCTGATAGGCTTAAGCTTTTTACCTTCACCTTTCATTCTTTCTTTGGTGATGTGTAACCAAACTCGATCACCAACCTGCAATTGATGATCAACTCGATGCTTGTCATGCCTGGCTTTGTACCTTGCCTGGCTCTTCTCCAACTGTTCTTGAACTACCTGCTGTATTTTTTGGATTCTCTGAATGAACTTTAAAGCTTTATTTGCATCATGATGTCCATCCACTGCATCTTTACCAAAAGAGAAGTCCATCGGTGTTTTTGGCAGATAACCAAAACAAGTTTCAAAAGGAGATTTCTTCGTGGAAGAATGAACTGCATGATTGTAAGCATGCTGTATATACTGCAACTGCTCATCCCAAAGTTTAGGATGTTTACTACAATATCCTCTGAGCAGCTGAACCACTGTCTGGTTCACTACCTCTGTTTTCCCATCGGTCTGTGGATGAAAAGCTGTACTTTTCTTAAGTTTGGTATCCATAAGCTCCCATAAAGTTGACCAGAATTTTCCCAAGAACCGAGAATCTTGATCAGATACAATAGGCATGGGTAGCCCAAAATGTACCCAAACATTCTGAAAGAATAAATGAGCTGTTTGTTCAGCAGTGATCTGCTTGTTACATGGCATTAAGATACACATTTTGCTGAACCTATCCACAACAACATATAGGTAATCATGCCCTTTTCTAGACATAGGTAGTCCTCCTACAAAGTCCATAGAAATGCTTTCCCAAGGACGAGAAGAAACTGGAAGAGGTGTGCACAAACCCAATTTCCTATTGCTAGGCTTACTCGTTGCACACATAACACATCCTTGTATATATTTAGCTACAGTTTCTTGCATTTGAGGCCAATAACAATGATTCTGCAATAATGATAGTGTTTTGCTTACACCAAAATGTCCTGCAATAAATGAACTATGTGCTTCTCGAATCACATGCACTCTTTCTTTCTCTAGAATACAGAGTTTACTGAGATGATACAAGAGTTGATTATGCACATAATAGTTCTCTTCCTATTTACCATGTTTAAGTGATGCATATACTTTCTTAAAATATTTATCTTCTGCATATTGTTCAATATAACTTTCATGTGTTAATGAACTGTTTTGAAGAATGATTGAAGCATTTGTAGGTGGCCTTGATAACATGTCTGCTACCTTATTATGAATTCCCTTTTTGTACTTAATTATGAGATGAAACTGTTTTAAGAATCCCATCCATCTTAAATGCCTACTTTGTTGTATTTTAGTTTGAGATTGTAAATATTGAAGTGGCTGGTGATCAGTATGTATGACTATTTCTTTTCCCATGATATAATGTTTCCACTTCTTCACACTCTATACTAAAGCATACAATTCTTTCTCATAGGTTGAATAGTTACTTACCGCAGTAGAGAATGTTTCTGAATGGTAACAGACTGGCTTCCTTCCTTGCATCAAAACGACTCCCATGGCAAACCCGTTGGCATCGGTTTCGATCTCAAATGGCTGCTGCAAATTCGGCAATGTCAGAACTGGTGATGTGCTAATCTTTTCCTTTAAAGTGTCGAAGGCTCTCTGATGATTGCCTCCCCACTGGAAAATTTCTTTAATGCTTGTCAGCGCATGTAATGGAGCAGCAATGGAAGAAAACCCAGAAATAAATTTCCTCCAATACTGAACCGCACCCAAAAAACTTCTGATTTTAGTAACAGTGTTAGGCCATGGCCAGTTTACAATGATAGCAACCTTGGCTGGGTCCACTCGCAGGTGGCCTCCACCAATAATATGGCCCAGATATACTAAAGAAGTTTTAGCAAACTCACATTTAGACATTTTTACATAAAGCCTTTCCTTCCTCAGTACATCTAAAACTTTCTTCACATGTACAATGTGCTCTTCCCAAGTTTTGCTAAACACAAGGATATCATCTAGATATACAATTACAAAATTATCAATGAATGAACGAAAGACATCATTCATGACCCGCATGAAAGTAGCAGGTGCGTTACAAAGACCAAAAGGCATCACAAGCCATTCATACAAACCCTGTTTTGTTTTAAACATTGTTTTCCAAGCATCATTCTCAGCAACACGGATTTGATGATACCCACCATGCAGATCCAATTTTGTAAAGTAAGTTGCATGTTTCAACTGATCAAGCAAATCATCAATGCGAGGAAGAGGATACCTATTTTTAATGGTGATTTTGTTAAGGGCCCTGTAGTCGATACACATCCTCCACGACCCATCCTTATTTGGAACCAAGACTATAGGAGAGCCGCAAGGAGAAGTGCTCGGCCGGATGACCACCTTCTCAATCAGCTCCTGAACCTGTTTCTTGATCTCTTCATTCTGCATTACAGACATCCGGTACATGGCTATGTTCGGGAGTGGCACATCCTACTGCAATTGTATCTCATGCTGAATCTCTCTCTTTGGTGGTAACCCTTTCGGATCTTGAAACAAATCATCATACTCAGAAATAATTTCAATTAGTTCAGATTTCTGTTTAGGATCACATTCTTCAAAAGATTTAGAGACTTCATCATTTTTCATCTTAACCATCATCAACACAAAATTCTTACTAGCATTTACCAACCTCTTCATTTGTCCTGCAGAGACTATTGCTAGATTGGTTTTTATCTTATGTGCTCGTACAATATATTCCATACCTTCTTTAAAAAGATGATACTTATTCTGCTCTCTATAAAAGACTGCTTTCCGGTCATACAAATATGGACTCCCAAGTACAATTCCACAAATGTCAAGTGGTACTACATCCAATTCTACCTCATCCCTAAACTCTTCAGTAATTTCAAATTTTAATACACATTTCCTTGTAACTTGCAATCGTGTATCATTAGGAACCCAACCAAGACGATAGGGTTTTTCATGAGGCATAGTAACTAAATGCAATTTCTTAACCACTTCTTCAGATATCAGATTTAATTGTGAACCACTATCAAACAATGTATCAATCTTTGTGTGATTTGCAATGACACAAACATGAAACAGTGCACTTCTATTTTTATCATTTGAATTAGAAGTAGATGGCAGATTTGTACTTGCACTAGAACTTGATTGTGCATCAATGGGAAGTGAGATACTTTTATTCTTACCCTGGATTCCGACAGCTGTAACCTTTGTTTCATCACCTGAGTCGGATCCCAAGTCTTGAATAACTGCTGCAGTAGCTTTTGCTTTTCCTTTATCCTTGTTTCCTCCGTACTTCTTTGGCCTTAACTCCAGATGAAGTTTCCAACACTTAGAGACATCATGTCCCTTCTGACAATGCGAACACGTAGGATTTTCACCCTCTTTCTTAACAGTAGCCATCTTCTTTTTCCCCTTATCTTTACCTTTTGATTTGCTGTCAGATTTAAATGATTTCTTCACAAAAGTATCAGTAGCATGCTTACCCCTAGCTTCTAAATGTGTATCTTGAACACACACATCATCCAAATTACTGGGATTAAACATCAACAAGGTATGCTTCAAATAAGAATGCATGCCACCAATGTACTTAAGAAGAGTTTGCTGTGTATCTAATGAAACATTCAATGCAATAGCCTTCTTTCTGAATTCATGAGTATAATCTTGAATGCTTTGTCCTTTAGCTTGTCTAAACATTTTCCAACCCATGGTTAATTGTTGAATATGGCCTAAAGGATAAAATTGTTTCCTTAATACTTCAACGAATTCATTCCAAACTGAAATAATTTTACCATTCTTTCGAAGATCTTGTTGAATCTTGCTCTCCCACCAAGTAAGAGCCATTCCACTCATCCTCAAAGTGGCCAATTGAATCCTGGAAGGGTCATCATTAATGCCCTGCACCTTGCAATATACTTCAAGATGCTTGATCCAATTGTCTAATTTTTCAGCATCTAACTCTCCATTATAAATAGGTAATTCAAATTTTACATCCAATTTGAAATAAGGCATATTAGGACTTGCATTATTTGAATGAGAAGTATGAGAAGAAGAGAAAGTTTGATTAGTGTCAGGAGGATCACCATCACCTCCTACTCCTTTACCCTTTTCTTCCTTTTCCACTTCTGCATCTCTAGATGAAGATCCTTCTTTTTTCTTCTTCCTTTCTGCTCGCTCATCGAGTAGAATTTCCATCATGGCTTTCATGCTCATAAAAGCCTCCAGAAACTCAGTTTCAGAAATAACAGGTTTTTCCCGTTCTGTACATCCTTCTTCTTCCCCTCGTGGAGAAGACATGGTTCTTGAGTATGTTCTCCTTGAGCCAATCTCAGGATCTCCTTCAACTAATTCTCCTTCACCAAGCTTTAACCTGGACTTGGTAAGCATTCACAAACTTGCACAACAGTCAACCAGCTCTGATACCAAAATATGATCCATAGGACCTCAACTTGTGTGCATTAAAAGTTTGTTGTAAAAGAATACGTTCAACAAGTTATTGAATGGAACAGTAGTAATAGAAATGAAATGCAAAACTGATAAATAGATGTGGGAAAAACAAGCACAGAATCAGAGAGTCACAAAACAGAAGTTGATAACGGAGTTCACCCCCTTCACTGGGCTACGTCTCCGGGTCCCTCTCCAATGGGTACCGATCCAATTAATCTCTTAAAATGGTACAAAATGGTTCTGGAAACAACTTCAGCAACTGTAAACAGAATGCTGTACAAAGTCTTTAAGAAATTTCTCTGAAAGTTACAAGCAGCCTTTGTAAGGCAGAGAAAGCCAAAGTATGATAGAGAATGTCGACTTCCACAGTAACAGCATCGGAATCCTTTACAGCAAACTCTCCAAGCTTCGCATAACTGAGAAACGATGTATTGCGTTCTGAACAAACTTTTTTTTTCTCTCCAAGGAACCATCCCTAGTTCCTCTCTTTTATATCTCATCTTCGCCATTACAAAGGAGCCAAAACGTAAAAGAAAATGTGACTGTTCACATCCTTCTGCCAAATGCCAACTCATTTATCATAACAGGCTGTTTTCACATTCCCGAAACTGTTGTATCAGGCTGTTCATATGCCTTTCAGCGTCATCTCAACTGTGGCGGCGGATCGAATATTATAACTGCCAAGAAAAACTTCGACAAATTGTTACAAATAAGTGGTACACATGATGAAATATCCTGCCACATCATAATGTTCCGCATGAGGGATGTTCCCGCCATGCCAAGGATCTGACCTCCGTGATAACGTTATATGTATATAACAGAGCTTTGCCAAAGTAGAACCATATGTGATCGAGTCGGAATGTATTGTTACTTTAGTTTCTGTAGTTGCGGAGGGCAGATGGCAAAGTCTCCCGATTTTCCTTGACTTTTCAAACCTCGTGTCATTTTTTGTGCCGCTCCGTAAGTCTTGGGCTTCTGCCGTTGCGACTGCCAAAAGCGTTATTCTTCCGATCAAGATTGTGCCCGTCGCGGATTGCGATATCCTTTGTATCTCCACCGTTGTGGCTCCCGTTTCGATATTGCTCCGATGTTGCGAAAGGAAGAAGCTCTTGTGAGCTCCGATGTTGCAGAAGGAAATCTTCTTCCGACCTCCAATCCTTATATTTTTGCCGTCCGATTTTTCATCCGCCGCTTCTTTGAACCATTGTACCATATTCCTTTACCTTGGATCAGTGTAACTTTGAAGAGGAGTAATCCGCCGGATCAGGGATATTGTCCATAGATTCCCTCAAAGGGCATCATTTTAGTAGCACTATGATAGGTAGTATTATACCACCTATTAGAACAGAGAATTTTGGTGCAAATATAAAAAAATAAACAAATTATGGAAAATTTATATTTATCAATCCTATCAGTCAAGAACTAAGTGGCCTAAGGACTTGGGTCATTACATTTCAACCATTCATGCATTTGTACATGATCAAGAGTTAATAGGGAAGGACCCCCCACGAATGGCATGGATGCATTGAGAAACTTTTGACGTGCATTCCTTTCCATTCACACATATGGAACTAGATAGGGAAAGCATAAGAAGGGTACCCTCGCAAATGGTCAAGATTCATCTGAGTAGTTCCCAATACTTAATCTCTTCAGTTCACACAAAATAAAATGCATGTGAGATAGTTGAGGGTGGTCCACTTCCAATGGAGTAGATTTGATTGTGAAACTTCTAACTTTCTATCATAGCCATTTGCGCAAAATCACATGCATGTGAGATGATCGAGGGTGGTCCCCCACAAAGGGAATATGTTTGATTGTGCAACTTCCAACTTTTGATCATACCCACTTGTGCATGAATACAAATAGGTCCCCAATGAGTGGTCAAGATGAGACCTCAACGGATTTGAAAGTTAAATCTCACTCACTTGTGCAATATAGAATCTAATCACTTATCACATGTACAAGAATATTCTAGAATATTGGTGATCTACCATGTCATCTTAGATGGAATCTCAATGATAACTATCCCACAAAAAATACAAAATGTGGGGTAGGCCCAACCTATTCAGCCTTCCGATAACCAATAAGAAGCAAGCGCATGTCCCTCTAGCTCAGACAAAAGGATTGTGGCACCATCCTTTTGTTGGGAAACACCTGAAAAAAAATCCAAGAAAACACGGTCCTGTCCATCCTATATTATGGGCCAATTTTTCAGTCGATGAAGGAAGAGGTTTCTCAATAAAAGCAAAGAAGAAGGGTTGTTATTTCTTCCAGTGGCCATGGGAGCTATGCCATTAATGTAGAATGGTTATTGAGGAGGCCTGATTTTTTCTAAGAGAGTGAAACTAATTGAATGTAACTGACTTCCTTTCCTCGAAGAAAAGCACATAGAAAAACAACCCAAAAGGTCAATGATGCATTTTAGAAGCAATCTAAATAAATCATGAGAATCAAGAAGTTATGGAGGATAGGGAGAACAAACTAACTTAGAGTTTAGTTATCATGAAGAGATAAATCTCCCCTAACACCATAGGTTATTAAGCATGTTATTTATTTCTCTCCCGGTAGGATCTAAAGGAAATATGTTTCTCATTTAGAAAGGTCCACATGTTTTGAGATTGAAATATTTTCTTTCCCTCAAGAATGAACATTAAGGAAGAGATTCTTATAATACTTCATAGAAAGCTTGAGTTTTATATTGGAACTCTTTTAAGTTCACCCTCCTAGTTGTATCAATTTGCGACTCTTTGTGGTAAGTGTCCTTTTGTTAATTCCATGAGTTTTCATATCTATTTTGCTTGAAATTTTGAACTTTATAAATAAAATTTTGAAGTTGCAATTTGGTGTAACCTCCACTGTGTTCAATATTTTATATGGTGACTTGTCAAGCTTACAAATTTCATGTGATATATTATTAATGTTTACATGACTTGTTAGTGATTTCAAGGAATATCATTACACATCTCAAACAAATATTGTGTTTTGCTACTAATTTTTTATTGGCTCAATACGCATTTTCTTCAATAGGGTTCCTGGAGCCCCTGCTCCTTGCCTTGTCTGAACTCCCTGATTTGAAATGTGATTGTGTGGAAATATTGCAAATAGATAAATACCTTTTCTTCAAATTCCGTAAATATTGCAATATTTTGATCTACGTTTGTGTATTTGTGTTAAACAGTTTCCCAAAATACAATGTGTGAAACCAACTATGATATGCTTCTTCTTAGTTGATCTACGTTTGGCGTCTATAGAATTTCCAGCTCAATGACACTTGCTTCTCTATGATCTGTGTCTTTACTGAGAAGGAACTTCGCACATATGATATATGGTTATTCTTATTCAGTGCATTCACTCACTGTTCATTATGCACAAGGGATCTGCTTAATAAATGTATTCTATGCGATCAACGATCCATTGATACCCCAAAATTCCAAATCTTGTCAAGTAGTTATTCCAGATCTTCATTTTCACAAGCTTGATTCACCTCATCCATCTCTTGCTTATTTATAATAATATTAACTCAAGAGATGTGTCCACTTAGTGAAGTCCCTTAACTTCGGATGATGTCCCACATGATTGCATCTTTGGCAAGTTAGGATCTACACCGGCATGCCACTTTTTACAAATCATCTTTGTAGTGTATAACGCACATATGCCAATGTCCTTGTGGAACTTTTGCACACATCGGTTTGTTGATTATATTGATTTACAAATCATTGTATCACTTACCAAATTTCTTGTGGAAATTTACACAATACTATTTTACTTTATTCATATGTTTCACAATAAATATTTGTGCATCTGTGTTATTTACAATATTATTCTATGTGTATGAATATGTGCGCATGTGTGACCAATGTCATTGTGGTATAATTGATTTTATGTGACCTCCTCATTATTTCATATGTATTTCTTTAAGCTGACTGTGATATAATTCTTTTAGCAATTACATCTGATTCTTTTGGTCCATTTGATTTTAACTTCTTGATTTGTTTGATCCTTGGACATCTTTGATCCGTTGACATCGATGACAACATTTTAAATCTTTGATCCTTTGACATCAAGGACAACATTTATTCAACAATGCTAGAGAGTCCATTCACGAGTATTGACACATATTGTAGTTGAGAGATATTATTCTCCTCACATTGTTCCTGGCAGGGGAGGATGATGAATAGTAAGAAACAAGTAAGCAGGAACAAGTGATCATGCATCAGATACAAAGTAGTGATCTTGCCACACTCAGATTTGTTTCCTGATCTATAGCTAGAACCATGACTGTCATGTTAGTAGAATATTGCATCAGATTCTACTAACCTTCCATAATGTTCCACCAAGAACCTATGAGCCTTTGATCCAAGTTCCAGAGTTTTTGTTCAGCTTAAAACCACTCATTTTAGTAGAAGATAGTCAATTTATGCTAACCTTTTGGAATTTTCCACTAGTAACCTCTAAGCATTCCTACCAAGTTCCAAATTTTTTATTCATTAAACCACCCACATAGTAGAATAATTTGGCTTCTGCTATCCCCCTTTGGCTGGTGGTCAAATAAAACCACCACTTCATAGAGCACTTGTACTTAATAGGAAAATTCAGCTTCAGCTAACTTGTTTGGCATAGTCATATTGTAAATCCTTTTATTCATCTCTCTTTTCTTGGACTCAAATAAAACCCTTTGGATTAAAGGGGGAATTTTTGGGAACTTAATCCTCAAGGTTAGGTATATTATTGTATTATTTACCACTATTCACATTATTATTGAGAAAAGAAATTGAAGAGTCAATAGGTGAATAGGAAGAGTTGGGAAGGAGTCTAATATTCCACTTGCAAGTTGAAACCAAGGGTCACCTTTCTCTTGTATTTATATGTACATTATCTAATGAGAAAGCATTGTGCATTCACACTCATCCACTCTCTCTTTGTGTTTGTGTATATTGTTTGTATTTGGTTGTGTGTTAAGTCAAGTCTCCTATTTTCCCATGTGGGCAACCTAACACCAGAGAACCATATCAGAGCTAGAGGAACAAACACATTGAGATCCAAATGCACTATATTAGAGGGTTGATTCATGATTAGATCATTGATCTACAATAGCATCCTTCCATAGAACAAATTGTAGACATAATCATCAAGTCCTTCGGAGAGAAGAAGTTCACAAGGTTACGAGCTTACTTGGGAGTGAATGCATATTTAGAGCTTAATTTTCAAGAACTTTTCATAAGATTATCCTTAGAAGACAAGGAAATTGAAATTATTCTAGGCAAACCCTCTGAAGTGATAATTTCTAGCAGTATGACAAAATTGCTAAAAAAGGGACATCAAGGTGTAATTTCACAACTATGCTCACTAGATGTTTAAGCATATATATTCTCTATTCCAACAGATCTCCAAAGAGTTATTGACAATAATTCCATGGTATTTGGGGATCTACCTAAAGTTATTCCACCTTTTCGATATCATGACCATGTTATTCTCTTGCAACTAGGAATTTTACCACCTAACATGAGACCCTATAGGTACCCATATGTACAAAATAGTGAGATTGAGAATATTGTTCAAAAAATGTTATATGAAGGCATCATTCAACCTAGCCAAAGTTATTTCTCTATACCAATGGTGATTGTTCACAAAAATGAAGGTTCATGGCATATGTGTTTGGATTATAGAGAGCTCAACAAGATGACCATTAAATATAAGTTTATTATTCCTATCATCGATGAATTATTAGATGGATTACGAGGATCAATTTATTTTACCAAGTTGGATATCCATTCTGGATATCATCAAATTAGAATGAGGACATAATACATTTTGAAAATATCCTTTAGAGTATGTGAATATCATTATGAATTTTTGGCCATGCTACTTTCCCTTACCAATACACCTTCCAAATTTCAAAGCTTGATTAATTATTTTTTTAAACCATTCCTCATAAAATTTGTGTTAGTATTTTTTATGATATACTAATCTATAGAAAATCTTGGGAGGATCATGTACAACATGTTGACATAGTCTTAAAACTATTGAAGGAGCACCAACTACATGCCAAGCCATCAAATTGGGGCTTTGGGGTTTAGGAAGTGGAATATTTGGGTCATATTGTATCTCATGAAGGCATCAAAGTGGACCCCAACAAAATTAAATCTATCATGGAATGGTCGATTCCTAAATCCTTGAAGTATCTTAGAATGTTATTAGGATTGACATGCTACTACTGTAATTTTGTCAAGAATTATGGTCAAATAGTAGCACCTCTAATAAATTTATTAAAAAATAAGGCATTATCTTGGAGTCCCAAAAAAACCAAATCTTTTGAAAAACTAAGAGAGCTTATGTGTACAACTCTTGTATTATCCACTCCTGACTTCACAAAACCTTTATTGTCGAATGTGATGCCTTAGGGCATGGAATTGGTGTAGTTTTAGTGCAATAATGAAGGCCCCTTTCCTTTGAAAGTTTCAAAATTAAAGGGAAAAAGTCACTCAAATAAATTTATGAAAAGGAAATGTTGTCCATGCTGCATTGAATTAAGAAATGGAAACCTTACCTAATAGGAAGACACTTCAAGGTAAGAACATATTATGGAAGTATTAAGTACTTCTTGGAGCAATGATTGTCTTTAGAAGATAAACAAAAATAGGTTACAAATAGGGTCTTTTTAGGGATTCTAAAATTATAATTAAGTATATTATTCTAGGCAATTATTTTGGATTGAAGAAAACATGTATATAGATAGGTAGGTGAATGTTAAATATGAAACATACAATTTACTACTAAAACATGTAAATTTTGGCGAATATTATGATTAAAAAACATATTTTATGTAAATATAGGTGATATTAGAGACTAAAAATGACCAAATAACGAATTTACTTTTTTTTTAAAAAGCCCAAAAAATAGCCAAATGGCGAAATTTTGCCCCTAAAAATCACCCTAGTTACAAAGATGCTAGGTTATGAGTTTGAAATTATATACAAAAAAGGAAAACAAAATGTGGTGGAAGATGCACTTTTAAGGAAAGAAGATGAAATAGAGGGATTATTGTGTTATTCCAATTATGCAATCTGATTGTTTGGAAAAAAATGGTAAAATGGAAGTAGGATTAGAAGGCATGCAAGATAATTCAAAAACTACAAGAGGACCCTAGTTCATTAGATATATTTGTGTGAAAGAATGAATCAATATGGTACCATGATCACCTATATTTATGTATGAATTATTAACTCAAACATAAGGTCCTTTTGGAATTGCACACTTCTCCTATAGGAGGACATTTGATCCGAATTTTAGGGGGAATATGGTCTACATTCAAATGTACAAGTCATTAAATAGTTAAGTGGTGAGGACACCCTCTCCCATTCATCATAAAAGAATTAAATGGAGAGGCCATATTCCCTCATCCATGGTATTTGACAACCCATGGTTTTGTTCCATGCTATGGCTTCAAGGCACATTGTACTTCTCCCATCCATGGTATTTGACAACCCATGGTTTTGTTCCATGGTTTGTCTTCAAGGCACATTGTAATAATATTACATAAAGGCTTTATGCCTTCTCAATAAAGCATTCAAGTATTTTTTCCATCCTAGATTTCTCTTATTCTATTGAGTTGTTGGGTTATTGGTTATGAGTTCCTTTCTTAGTATATTTTGAGAGGTGAGTCCCAAAGAACCCTATTTGAGCCTCACCCCTCCATGTGGCCTATATGCTCTATGTTTCTCTGTCTAGGCTATTCACATCCTAGATCTCACTAATGTGTTTTTCTCATAGTTGGTCCATTATGTTATCTCTTCTACTCCTCTCTCGGCATCCAAGCCTTCGGGTCTCATCCCCCAAGGTCTGGATCAGTGGTATCAGAGCAGGTACGCTCTCCATCGAAAAAAGGGTTTGAATCATACTACGGGTTCAAGATTTGCAGTGATCACCACCCTCATTTTGGTACTATCAAAATCCATTTTCTAGGCCATACATTATAATCATCACAGTTGGTCCACATGTTACAGGTATCCTCTACCCTCAGGTCTTCGATCATCATTACAAGGAGAACCATACATGGATCCACTAAATCCATTGGTCTACAACATTTCAACATTTTTCTAGGGTGTCCATGCTGCCCATGGAGGTTCCACAACCTCTACAACATCCCAAGTTGCTCTACAAACTGTTGGCATCCTTTGTCGTCCTCTACACTCTCACATCAAGCATTATTTCATCCTCATATGTCCATGGTGTTAAGTCATGAATTTGTCTTCTTTAGTTTTATATTTTGTTTGTGTTTTTGAAATTTGCTAAATGTTCTTACTTCTAGGAAATTTTGGCTTAGAGTTCAAACTTGAGTTTATGCCTTTAGGTCTTCATCATTTTTGGTTTTTTCCTATGTTTTCAAAGTTTGCTTTTATGAAAATTTTGAGTAGAGTTCATTTTTGAAGGGTTCTATAGGGTATATCTTGATTAATGGTTTCATCAACGACACTAAGATCAAAGGTTAATCATATAAACTAAGTTTTAAAGCTGGATTAGTGATCAAATGACATAAATTATATGTTTGAACTTTCTTGTAGCGCAAGAGCGAAAATCATGCACTGGCGCGCTACAAGAAAGTCGCGAGTGCCCAATTGGTCATTTTTCACTCCAATTTCTTCAATGATTTCGTTCCCAAGGTAATTAATCACATCAATTAGCAGGTTTGATACATGTCTTGCCAGGCTAATCATGTAAACAGGTGTTTTGTCATCGTGTAAGAGAAATCGTGACAGTTCGATGCAAATGCATGGCAAATCAAGACAGAGAGTGGAACGAGGCAAAATTTTCGGGAAGAGGTTCTCAAAATAAAGATTACGAAGGTAGTGGACGCTGCGGTGGGGACATATTGCTTAAAAATTAGGAATTTGACAGTTGAAGGAAGAATTAGGGTTTCCCAGCAGTGACAATTAGAAGCGATCTGGAGGGTTGAAGACACCTGGAGCATTCAATTTGACATCTAGCCAGTCAAGGAATCAACTTCCAATGCCTGTATTAAGCTTTGAATGAGGTATCCCGCGTGACCTTTGTCATGACTTGTTAAAATTGGGGTTTTTTCTGCTAATCCCTATGATGTCAATTTTTAAAGGAAGACATGAATTTACTTACTCAACAAACTTTCAATGATGAGATATTAGTCAAAATGTCTAAATAGGCATCGTTTGAGTTAGTAAGGTTTTGAGCAGCACTGTTGGAGATTTCTGATTCTGTGTTTAAGCCAAATTATTGAAACTTGGCACAAAATATTTCCTAAACTGGTGATAGGATAGACTATGTAAAATTGAAGATAAACAGACTGTGAGAGTCTGAAGGAAAATTGACTGCCAAGACTGTGCAAACTTGAAGAAAAATAGGCTGTGAAATCACTAGTAGGTGCTGAAAACCATACAGAAGATGAAGAGGAGTGGGAAAGCTAATAGGGCTAAGCCCACTGATCTCAGTTGGATAGATAAATTTCCATGATGTGCTGAACTGTTTGAAAATGCTGGGTGGCTGATCTTTTTTAAGAAAATTGATGGATACAATGCTGAAGTCTCTCACAAGTTTGCTCAGTGTTATGACAAAGATACTGTATCTTTTGATACTTTGAAATTCAAATTGACTACAGATTTGGTGGCTGAGGCAACAGGGGTTAAAAATGAAGGAGAACTTTGGTTCAAGAAAGTGCCATTTACTTTTAATGCACAAAGTTATCTATTGCCTGGTATTGTTCCAGATTGGGGCAAGGGAGTGCCTATTCATAACTTCAGAGCTGAATGGGTAGAACCTATCAAGGTGTTACAAAGTTATATTACATGTGAAGGAAGGTATGCCTTCGTTTTTAAATACCATTTCAGTTTCCTTCAACACCTTAGTAGTGAATCAAGGATGAACTTGCCTTTCTTCTTGCTAAAGAGCCTACAGAAGATGTCCAGTAGAATCAAAGAACACCAAGATCATACTAGACAGTCCATCTTTCACCATGGACTTATCAAACTTATTATCAATAGTGTTTTGCATAAAGAAGGAAAAACTTGGGAATACTTTCTTTTTTGGTCAAGGTTTCAAAATAGACAAGAAGGACAGTCTACTAGAAAGCAAATTGATAAAGGACAGACCTTGATAAAAAAATTAAGACAGAAAGTGAAGGTTGAAGATGAAGAATGTGTCAAATTAGAGGAAGTTGCAAAACCTGCAAAAGAAGACTGTGAATCTAAGCAGCATCCAGATGACAGTGAGAACAAAGATTTGTAGTTTATTCACAAGGAGACTCAGCTTGTTTAGAATGATGCACCAGTAGAGACATTCGTTGATGAGAGGATTGTACTTACAGAGAAGGTCTCAGGTGATGAAGAAAACACTAAAGTCCAAAAGTAAAGTCTAATTACAGTCTTGTCTGAGGATGAAACATACTTTTTGGAGGAGGATAAGTTTACTGTCATTGATAAAACTAGGGTTGGCACTAAAAAATAGTTTCACAGTCAGGAAGATAGAATAGCAGTATCAAAGAAAAAGAAGCTTAAAGTTATGGAATTTGCCTCAATCATCCATCAGGGTAAAACTTTAAAAATGGTAGGAGAGCTTGCTCCTGGGTGGAGACCTAAGACTAGACCCAGAAACAAGCTCAGGCTAAACATGAAGAAATTACTAAACCCTAAATTGAATAAAGAGGGGGTAAATATGATTGATGACTCCTCCTCTAATGAAAGGTTGGAGGTTGGCAAGGGTGACAGCAAAGGGAAAAAACCAATGAAATCTGAAGATGAATCTAACCTCACAGAGACCAAATTATCTGATGTATTCTTGGAAATACGAGGCCAAATGTTAAAAGAGCAACAAAAGGATGAGATAGAGGTTTCTCATTCTGAAAACAAGATGATGGTTGATGAAAGTGTTCTTGGTGAAACTGAAACTAGAGAAAACCTAAGTTTTCATCAGACGCCTACAGAGTTGCTACCAGAAGATGAAGAAATCTACAAGAGACTGAACATTCCATGTCTTCCCCATGAGATGCAAAGTACAACAGGAAATAAAGCATTTGATTCAAAGAAAGAAAATTTACAAAGAACTATAAAGCAGTATAAACATCAACTAGAATATATGCATGAGACAAATTATGGTTTAGTTATGGCCAATAAAAGACTAAGAGAATATCTTGATGAGGTGAACAGCCACTATCCAGAGCTAATTGTAGTCTCAAAGGAGGCATTAAAAAGAAAAAGAAATACAGAGTCACAGTTTACAATGTTAAAATAGTCCATCAAAGAGCTACAACAACAAAATGAAGACCTCACTAGAAAGATGGAAGAGATGGAAGAAGAGCAACTGAAGGCTAGGAGAAAGGCCCAAGCCTTAGGGGGGATAGCTTTGTTAGTAGAGGCAGCTAAAGATCTATGAGGCTTGATAACAAAAGCAGTTATTTGTTATGTTTTGAAGAATATTTCATGTTTGTAATTATTATTTTGATAAAACCTTTTCAATGAGTAGGCTAAAAAATTAGTTAGGGTTTAACCTTTAACTGAATTTTGAAAGATAGTATTAAGGCAGGTCACAAAGAGGACTAAGGGTTGGATTTTTTGGGCTGGCTAGAGGAGGTCTCCTGACTTGTTGATAAGCTAAGTAATTGACTCTCATGTGTATTTGAAGAACTGATTATGAAATATATGCTCCATTTTACCCTTCAGTTTGTTCTCTGGCTTCATTTATAGCTTGTTTAGCTACTCAGTTGGTAATTTCATTGCTGGTATAAAGTTTTATGCTTGTAGTGCTTGCCATTTGTGGATGAAATTTAGTGATATTTTCTGTTGGATACATGGTTATTAGGTTATGCATCTCAGTTTTTCTATGCTTTTGATTTAGTTCTTATTTGGGTTATGAATGCATTCCCTCTTGTCACCAAACTTCACAACCAGAAAACCTTTAAAAACCCTAAAAATGTAGTTTTGTTTGATTGAAGTATTTGAGATTATGTTGGCTTGTTTTCTCGTAGTCTGGAAACAATTTCTGGCATAAACACATGGAATGGATTAAAATCATTTTTGCATGATTATTGGAGCTTGGGAAACCTCATTCCATCCCCATCTTATCCCAACCATAACTGTACGACCATCATATAAACACCATGATAGATGAACTGGAGGTCATCTCATCTATGCAAAATTAAAATAGATTTTGTAAATTTCATAGAGAGTTTTAGAGGCTCTTTGATATCTCATTGGAAAGATATTTTTGTTATATAAAATGCACATTTCACGGTTTTTCATTTTCCTTCCTAGTTTGTGAGATATGCTTCTTTGAACCAACATATGTTTGTACACAGTGTGGCCTCACGTACAAAAAAATTGAAAAAGTTCAACGGGCTCCACAAAACATATTAGAGGCTTTACCATATCTCATTGGAAAGGTATTTTTTTCATCTAAAATGGGTATTTTTCAGTTTTTCATTTGGATTTTCGGTTTGATAGATGTCATCGATGGAAGCAACATATGTCTGAAAAAACAATGTGCACATGTCCCTTGAGCTTCAACAAACACTTTCTTATTATATGGGCTACCAAAATGCAAGTATGTTATATGGATGAAAATTTCTCTTCAATATCTCAAAAGGGTCTTCAACAGAATTCAATTTCATCGCTAGCATCAAAATTTATGAATGGATTTGCAACGAGATATCAACTGCACCAAAGACCATGAATTTTTCAAATTTTTGGACTTCTATAAAATTCTATTGTAATCACGGTTATGGGTTAACCACACAAAACCCATGGTTATGTATTGCAATCACGGTTATGGGTCAACCACACAAAACCCACGGTCATGGTCATGGTTAAGCCACACAAAACCCACGGTTATGGGTCAACCACAAAAAACCCATGGCTATAGGTCAACCGCACAAAACCCATGGTCATGGTTATGGTTATGGGTCAACCACACAAAACCCACGGTTATGTGTTAACCACACAAAACCCTTCTCTTCATTGGAAAATGGCACATTGTAATCATGAGTCTCTTTTTTAGCATGAAATGATGGGGACCATCATTTTCTAAGGGGTGAGGAATGATCTGAATTTTAGGGGGCATATGGTCTAAATTCAAATGTATAAGTCATAAATCATTAAATGGCAAGGCCACCATCTCCCATTCATCATAAAAGCATTAAATGAATATGCTACCCTCTCTCATCCATGGTATTTGACATCCCATGGTTTTGTTCCATGGTATGGATTCAAGGCACATTGTACCTCTTCCATACATGGTATTTGACAAACCATGGTTTTGTTCCATGTTATGGCTTCAAGGCACATTGTAATAATATAATTATATAAAGGCTTTATGCCTCCTTAATAAAGCATTCAAGTATTTTTGGCATCCTACATTTCTCTTATTCTATTGAGTTATTGGGTTGTTGGTTATGAGTGCCTTTCTTAGTATAGTTTGAGAGGTGAGGCTCAAAGAACCCTCTTTGAGCCTCACCCCTCCATGTGCCCTATATACTCTATGTTTCTCTTTCTAGGATATTCACATCCTAGATATCATTGATGTGTCTTTATCATTGCTAGTCCATTATGCTATCTCTTCTCCTCCTCTCTCGACATCCAATCCTTTGGGTCTTGGCCCCCAATATATGGATCAACATTCAGGGTTCTTAAAAACTTACCACAAAATCAATAAGGATTTATTTTGGGAAGGTATTAAAACTATTGTCTAGAATTTTATGGTAGAATTTTTACTCTGTCAATAGAAAAAGAGAGAGACATTCAAGACACCATGTATTCTACAACCGATAGGCATACCAAGAAAATGTTGGGAAGAGGTTTAAATGGATTTTATCACATATCTACCAAAAACAGAAGGAAATAATGTCATCATGGTAGTGGTAGATAGAATCACAAATTATTTTCATTTATTCTCTCTTTCTCATTGGTGTCATGTAGAAAGGAAAATAGAACAACCAACCATTAGTATGAGAAAGGGTGCAGGCATACTAGAAAATCCATTAGGAATTATTCTAACGAGTCCTTAAAATCCAACATGATATATAGGTACAAAGTCCTAATTAAAAGTGAGGGAAATGGCACTAGATAAATAGAAGGCGTGAGAAGATTTTGTACCTATCTAAGATAGATCCTAAGAAATTCTAAACGTAAATTATAAGTCTTAAAACTAAAGAAAAAAATATAATTCCCTTGAGGGATTGAAATTCCTACTTTACAAAGGTTTATGAATCCCTTGATGCCATGGAGAACATTCAAACCCTTTCTACAGAGAATGAATTTTTCTATTTAGTCCTAGCTCATTCATTATCCTTGTATCATTCCTCATGCATGTCAAAAATGATCTCCTTATTACGTTGTGATCCATGGGCCTCCTTCTATTGAAAAAACATAGAGTTTGGGGTTTAGAATCTTGAAAAAGGAAAAAATAAGGACATCAAAGGATATCAAAATGAATTTTTAAAAATTGATTAGCCCATCCTCATCCCACACATCCACAAGCTCTTCAATTTACCAATGAAGCAGGGGTTCCCTAAACCCTGGACATAAATTTTCGTTGTTCCTATTTTTAAAAGTGGATATAAAAAAAATCCATCTACTTATAAGACCATTATGATTAGCCATCTTTTTGCTAAGTTATATGGAATTGTTTTCAAAAACAAGATCAACATATAGTTAGAAATGCATAGAAAAAGAGCTAAAGACTAGGCAATATTTAAAAGTTATCATTCAATTGTGGACCACCTTGTTATTCTTAAGACCTATTGATCCCTAGAAAATTCCCAAGTACTGACAGTAGGGATCCTCCTTGGTAATCAATCCCAATTAGATCGTCCACCGTTTGGTGTGGGGAATCTGTCCAGTTAACGGTTTGGCTACCATCGATTAATGTATTTAAAAAAAATTTATCGGTTACGACTGATGCACCATTTATGTTGTTTTATTTAATTAAATGATGAAATGCAAATGCATAACCTAATGTATGTAATTGATAAACATAAACCTCACTAGTGATGTGTAGTTTCTTACTTCCCGTATTATTGTTCCTTCCTTCTCAATTATATTTAAATATAAGACTAAACTGATCTATCATATTCTAGTTTACTCTATCCCTGTAGGGAGCAGATTTAAAATTAGAGCAATGTACTGTAACTATTCATACCAATATCATAGGTAGTTGTTTCAATTTCATATGCATATTCATATTAGAAATAATATCAAAGAAAGATCTGATATAATAAACCATTCATTACTCATTTCATACACAGACATTTACGTAGAAAGAAAAATAATTCATAACCAAAGAATTAATTCAGAGAAGTTAGAACGATCTCATAGTTGTACGGAAACAAGAAGAAGTAATTCCACATTGTAAAATTACACACATCCCAAGAAAATTCTTGTGCAGGCATTTCCCAGCAAATTGGTCCGTCTTTATTAGAATAAAATTTAGTTCTCTTACAAAATAGTCCAGCCCTTCTTTGTGCTATCAAAAGTCCTTTCTATCTACTTCCTACCTCTATTTATATTACAATTACAATTCATCATCTAGTGACCTTTCATTTACCCTAACCCTAGGGATTCCAAAATTTGTCTTCCAGTGCTTTACATTAGGAAAATGCCAAAAATTATATAAAATAAAAAAAATTCAAGTGCGCCATGCCAAGGTGGAAACATATGCTTCCCATGCGTTGGCCTTTTCTACAATAGTTTTGTACTTTATTGGTCCTAGTACCTACACAGTCACCTCATGTGCTGACAGCTGTGTCTCTATGAGTATCACTTCTTCAGTCGCGGTCTTGCACATGCTTTCTAAGAGGTAAATGTTAATAGGAGCTTTCCCAACAAAATGGTTAATGTCTTCTTCATTGAAAGCTTCTATCTTCCTTATGTATTCTACGTCCTCTTGTAATCTGTCCTACAAATGCGCCATGTGTTGGTATTTTCCTGGAATATCAACGATATTTGGAACCAAAGGAATCTGGCATTTTTCATGGACTTGTTGTATCTTTTTATAAAAAGCCTCACATTTTTCAATGGTATTAGCAATCTCGTTGCTCAACCTTCGAGCGACTTTTCTACAAAACTCTAGAAGTGCTACTTCTAATTTTAGGCCCTTTATTGTATTTTGGGGCAAATGTTCCGATACTTTTGAACTAGTTTCCATCCAGCTCAACTGGATTTTGACCTTTTTGTGACTTCCATCAGCCCTTTTCTGAACTCCAGTGTTTCTACCACCATTAATCTTAGCCTTGTCATTATCAATCTGAATTTTTAGATCTCATCTGCAAGAGTTACCTGAGCCTGATGTATCTTCTTTCAAATGTTGCAAGCTAGCTCATAGAAAGGAGTGATTTCTTTCTTTTTCTTGTTAGCAAACTTTAGTTGACTCTCTAGATATTCCTTCTGCTTTACCAATTCTTATGCCTAAGTTTTCAACTCTTCAATCTGTTGGTTTTCTGCGGATTCTCTTGACTCCAGTTGGGAGATTCGAACTTCGAAGCCATTCTTTTCTCCCTCCATGATTACTAGTTGCACATTTAATGCATCCTTCTCCGTCTCCATATTTTGGTATTCTCTTATTATCCTTTCTTTCTCGGAGAGGATGGCATCATTCTTCCTTTTTAACTCTATACCATATCCTCATGTCTTAACCAAATTATCTTTGAGGTTAAGCATTTTTTTCTTTATTGCATTCCACATCATCCATCAAACGATCAACATTGTCAGCGCTGGCCTTTGCAGCTGCTATGTTTACTAAGGCCATGAATTTCGGGTCCTTGTGGGTACCCTCCATTATGGTACTTTCTGTGATAGTGACAATGTCAGCTTGCGTGCCCATCTTCAACCTTTTTTTTTACCTCCTTGTGATGGTATTCCTTTGATTTGTCAAAGATGATGGTATCTAAGCGAGCCACTGTGTGTTGGTTAGATGGGGTAAATGGAGTGGGCCTGAGCTCTACAAAATGAATGTGACCACCTGTGATTGTTCCACTTGATGAAGCAGGAGGTTTTGGGTCCACAGGGTCATTCTGGGATGCCTCGTGATCCAAAGCTTCCTTGATCCTATCCTCTTCTACTTTTCTTATTAGTTCTTCAACCGCTTCCTAGGATTCCTTTTGTGCTCTTTATTCTTCTTCTTTCTTTAATCTCTCCTCTTATTTCCGCTTCAAGGCTTCTTCAACTTCTCTTTTTCAGGTTCCTCATTTTGTTTTTTCTCAGCCTCTTCCTGTTGCAATCTTAAGGCCTCTTATTTCTATTTTTGCAACTTCATTTCCATAGTAGTGCATCCATTTTTGCTTCCTCCCTCACCACTCTTATTTGTAAAGCATTTTCCTAACTCAGCCGAATTGTTTTCCCTTCTAAATGCCCCTTCATCCCTGTTGAATAAATATGAGTATTCATAATGTATTTTTACGGCCATGGAATGTTTAGATACCTTTCCTCTGCTATCATTTCTTTGAAAACCTTTCTCCCCAAAATGAAAAGTCTCCAGCTCTTTCACAAAATCAACGACACCTTTTACCTTGGAGAATTTGTATCCTCCGATGCAGAAAGGAAGTAGGGGGGTTTCCTTTTTCATATCATGCAGGAAGTTGCCGACTCCATTCAAGAATACTTACCTCACTGGCTCTTTGTGGACTACATAGTCTGTGCTGTAATTTGGCACTAGGGATGGAGCTCTGGAAAATCCATACACTCTAAGGTACATTCCTTACCACAAGAAATACTAGTCTCCATACTCGCTATTAACCTCCATGCGTTGTCAAATAAGCAGTTTGGTTCTTTGAGGAAAATTATCTTGTAAAGAGGCATCATAAATTCTTCACAAATGAGTTTGTAATAGCCCGCGTACTTGTGGGCCCATAGAATTTGATAAGCAACATAAATAGGAGCTTCAGTCTGGGTCCAACTCCACCCAATATTTTCAAACGGGTGCCTACAAAAAATGTAGTCAATAAGGTAGGATGACATGTAAAACTCAACCATCCTATGTATCATACCTCCCTGTGCGACTGCTACACAGGATGACAGGATGTATGATATGATGTCCACCCAATTAAATTTTTTTCCCTCAAACGCTATATAATAGATTAGAGGAACCCAATTAAATTTATACATAGTTCAATCGGCTCGACCAAAAATTATGTTCAGCATCAAGGCTATGATTCTGAATGGGGTCTGTAGGCTTTGGGACTCATACTCCCCACTTGTTTTCTGGAGCAATTGTTTCCCTGGAATTACTATTCTCTTTGCATATTCCAAAGGATTAATATTTATCCCTTTGATCCAATCATTGTTCATCATAACTTGTGCAGGAGGTAACTTATAGGGCAATGTTATGTAGGTCGGATTAAATGAAGAAAAATCCTCCGCTTTAACGTCAGAGATAATCCTGGAGGTGGGATTCGTGTGGGGCAGAATCCACTCAATAACCTCTAAGAAAGGAAAGAGCTCCAGGTGTGTAGCGGCTTTAGTGATTCCTGAATTTCCTATGTTTTGGTATATGATCATCTCTTCGAGACTAGCGTCTGGGATGTTCTGATCCCTGATCATCTAATATAGTTCTCCCGATTTGAATTTTGGAGCAACTCCTGTGATAGTCTTGGTATCTTCGAATTTGGTCTCCTTCCTGGTGCTCGAGATGATTTCCACATATAAGCTTGCCTCACTGGCCTACACCCTCTTCTTACTACCTTTCTTAGGCATTGTGTAGATTCCTTGTTTTAAAGTCTGTTCTTAGGAAGGTAATCCTGCTTGGAAAAAATAGAACCTGTGACATGAGCACAGTGAGAAGTGATTTAGTAATACAATAGTTGTTTTGAATAACCAAAGAGATCAATACCAAGAAACAAGCATCATTGTACTAAGGTATCCTATATTGAGAAAAAAAACTATGTGTATAATCAAGCTCAGAAAAACCTACATTGGACCTAAAAAATGCAATCATTTTCTAGTGTTAGAATTGGGAGGAAAACCATAGTTACAAATCTATCGCTAGCCATTCAAAATGCAGTTATGTAGGATGGAGAGAAATGTTCCATTCGAAATGAAATCATGGTGTAATAAAAAGATGTGTAACTACAAAGTTCAAATGAAAACTTATCATCACATATGCATGTGCTGCTATGTAAGCTATAAACTCGTTGCCATACTACATCAACAATCTAGAGGCAGCCCCTCCAAGACTCCTGCTTCATTTTAAAACAACAGTAATTTTCCAAAACAATGCTATAAGTAAGCAACTAATTGTCCGTTCTATTATGCATTTTCACTTGCAAGTTTATTAATTTTTTTTAATTCTTATACAGGTTAATGGTGGTGGAGAGTACACCATTTAGGAAAAGAGTAGTAAAGATCAATTTGAGCTATGTAACATTATTATGAAACCTAGAATAGAAGTTTTTTTCAGTCCCTTTGATGAAGGTCACAAACTTGATTCCCAACCCTTTTAATCATTAACTTCAGATTCGTAGAGGAAATGAGGCTTCTACTCGTCGAGGAAATGAGGCCTCTTCCTCCCTCTGTCGAGTCTACGAGGTCTAAAATGCTTATAAAAAATGAACCTATTGGAGCTTTAATAAACTGGCTCGGGTATAACCCCTCTCAAATGAGCAACTAGTTCCTCAATGAGTTGACCATGAGAAGAGAGCAAAACTACGAGAAAAATATCCACGAAAGAAAAACACCATGAATACAAGGTTTATGAATGACCGATCCAAAAAACCCTAAGAAGAGGTTTGCATTCTTCCTACGGTGGTGCGAAATCAATCACGAAGCCAAGCTCAAATTTAAATATCAACCATAGTGGCTCTTGGCCCACACAAACTAAAAACAATTTTAACCTAGGCCATGGTAACGGTATTACGGCCACGCTTACCAGAAACGAAGGCTACGGAACGGATAAAAAAAGGTGGGAAATACCCTAACTTGAAAAAATACGGGGCACCTACCATGCTACCAATACAAAAAATTTACTCTTATAAAAGAAAAACCAAAAGAATACAAAGATGAGGTGCCTACCTGTCAAGAGTTGAATGGCTGCAGATTTGGCTGGAAGTACTGACTCCAAATGTCTTTTCGCAACTAGATGTTGGGTTAAACGATGTTTTGTGTGTTAAAACAAAAATAAACTCACCATATATATAGAAAAATAAACAAAAATGTTCATTAATGCGGTCGTTGGGTTATTAAATATGGTGGTTGGACATTAAATACGGTGGGTGGAAAAACGTCGTTTGGCGCAATACACTGTCGATCACCGTGAAAATATTAGTAATGCTAACAATGTCGACGATACTCTTTGAAACCTTCTGATAATATTGACAACGCTTCATGATTTCTTCCGATTATATCGGAAACACTTTTTTAAATCCTTCGACGAAGTCTGTCGATGCTTAGTCCACTGTCAAGTTTAACTTTCAGCACGACTGTATCGACGAATCTCTCCAAGTTGATCCAAAGTCCTGGAAATCTTTATCATCGGTGTAACCTGTCAAAATCCTTTGAACTTTTTGGTGTAAAATCGTGAGTTCCGTCGACATTGTCCCTAGGTTTCTTTGACTTATGCCAAAACATCGAGTGCAAGAAAACCTTCTTTTGATCCAGCCGACCGTTTCTGAGCTATTGGTTGAGTTACTCCGACACGTTGGAGAAACTGGCCTAGTTACTTTGATATGTTGGAGGGAAAAGGTAAGTTTTACTTAGCCAAAACCTCTTTTACTAAAACATTTGGAAAAAACTAAGTGTGCAGGATGGACTCCCTAGAGATAGAAAACTAGTCTAAGCATTCTTTCAAACAAAACTATAAGGAGGGGCCCTAAAATATAAAAAAAATTATGGAAGTAGTTGCAGCAACAACAATTGGAAACTAGCTGGTGAACACAGATATTTGAAAAAACTATCTTTGGAAAACAAGACTTCTTTATGGTACTAGGTTCTGAACATACAACAATTTCTTCAATGTATTCCCTGAGACTCTTTAAGAGACTTAGACTTATCTAGGGATAAAACTTTCACACATCACATTGGTTGTCATCCTTTGGGAGTAGGGTAACCAAAACTAGGAGTCTTGATAACTCTCCTAGGGCCAAAATGTGAAATTCATTTTACATTTGTCATTGGGTTTCCACTAGATATGACTCCACAGGATCATTACAAAGTTAGACAGATGTATTCGTTTGTTCCTCATTCCCATGCTATCAACATTCTTATGATGCTTTCCTTTTGAATAAAATTTGTCTTTTGAGTCTTCCTTGATTTCTTTCTTTTCTTTGAGATTTGGTATGGGTTCTTCCATCCATAATGTCCTTTTGTGTGAGTGATAAATTTGTTTGCTCATCATACTCACGGATGGAGAAGAACCCTTTCTGATATTTGTTGTTTAAGCAACCCTTTTAATCTGATGGTTTATTCCTTCAGCATCATTTATTTAATGGAGACTATATATCTCGGAATTTTGAATCTTTAATACAAGCCTTTTGAATTTTGATTTATAGCATGGGATTATTTTGAATTCCATACATCTGTCAGACCTATTTCCTTTCCACAGGTCTATCATGGTATGCTTCCTAAGACAAATAGTAGTGTGAGAATGGATGGAGCCCAAGATAGTACTCTAGACCTCATGAGTCTTAGTTATTTTACAAGTTTATAATGACTCCAATGTGGACTTGAAGTTGGATTCCCTTTCTATAATCTGTCAATATTTAAAGAATCTCATATTTGATCAAATTTTACCATACATGTTTTCCATAAGCAGATCCTGACTTTCAAAGATCTTTGAGATTATTCATATTCCTATATTTCCAAGCATCAAATATTGAGCTGGTTTATTATAAGCAAACAATAAGAAAAACATGAATCAAAGTAAATCAAAAAAGAAAAACGAACTAGAGAAAATAAAGAAAAGAAAAGAAAAGTTTTATTTATGTACAAAAGTGCTCCAAACTCTTAGGTAAAGTACTGTTTGAGAACAAGGTCGTTTACAGGAATGCTTTCTTCCTGTCCTTGTAAATCTTGTAACTTGTAAGTTGAGGGGCTAAGCTTCTCAGCAATCTAATAGGGGCCAACCCATAGATGTTGAAATTTTGTGTGTTTTCCCTTCTCGTCATGTGGGTGATCCCACTTTAAGACTAAGTATCCTACTTCAAAGTTCCCCTTCCCATATTTTCGTTTGTCAAACCACCTCTTGACAATATATTGATGTTGTTTAAATCTATCTTTGGACTTTTGTCTCGATTCTTCAAGTTTTAACAGAGTATTAATTTGTGCTTGTAATATTTTGTTAATGTATCCTCTTGAGGCTTGAGCTAACTTCAAGGATGGGAGAAGAATGTTTGGGGGTAGAATGGATTCTTTTCCATAGACTAGAGTATAGGGAGAAACTCCTAAGGAATTCTTTGGGGTGACCCTATCTTCCCATAGTGCATTAGGAAGGGCTATGTGCCACTTTCTTTGACTCTCAATAATAGTTTTCTTCAAAATTCGAATGAGATTCTTATTCGTTGATTCTGCTAACCCATTTTCTTGTTGATAATAATTTGCTGAATAATGCAATTTTATTCCCTTTTCACAAGTAATTTCAGTTATCTTGATAGATGAGAAATAAGATGCATTTTCAAAAATAAGGGAAATTGGAATCCCAAACCTAGTCATGATGTTTTCTTGTGGGAAATTGATGACTACATCCTCATTCACATTGCGCAAAGGAACTGCTTCCACCCATCATGTAAAATAGTCTGTGGCCATGAGGATATACGGATATTGCAGTGAATAGTTTGGGTTAATCTCCCCAATAATATATATGCCCCACTGTTCAAATGGTTCTAAAATAATAACGAGATGTAATGGTCCGGATGCTTTCGACAATCTGTTGCCACTCCTTTGGAACACATCATGCTTTCTTGCGTAAGCATGAGCATCTTTAAATAGAGTTGGCCAATAGTACCCAAATCTGAGTATCTTATGAGCTGTAGTATCCCTAGAGAAATGTCCTCCCGTAGGACCGTCGAGCAATTATTAACTACTTTAGATGCATCTTCTTTCTCCAGACATCTAAGAAAAACTCCATCATAGTTCTTCCTGAACAACACTCCATTAATTATCTGATAAGAGGCTGACTTTAATCAAAGTTCCCTTCTCTGCTTGGAGTTCCAATGTTATGGTAGATATCCTTGCTAAAGATAATTCACCAAATCTCTGTAACATGATTCGGGAGTCATGAAAATGGGACATACATCAATTAAGTTTAATTCAGCTTTGTTCTCCCAATCATGATCTTCATTAGCATGAATTTCCACAAGCAACTTGCACAGTCCTTGACCTTTAATAATGGTAGCTGGTTTGAATTCCAAATAATACTCTTGTAGCGTAGTCACCCAATTTCCTCTTTGCTCTCCCAATTCCTTCTATACAAAGAGAGACCTAACAACCAGATGAGGAACGATACTTTTGTTCTATTCTTCAAAATATAGGGCTTGAATTTACTGCCTTGAATACTGCATACACTTGTTCATCTACAGCCAGGTAATTCAATTCATCCTTTTGCAACCCAGTGCTCATGAATGATATTGGATATTCATCTCCCAATTCTCCTTTCTGAGTAAGCACTGTTGCGAGAGAGTTATCTGAAGCAAAGGTGTATAGAATAAAATCCTTTTCAAAATATGGCCTTCTTAAAGAAGGTGTATTAGCTATTTTTTTTTTTATATCTTTAAAGGAAGCTTTTTCAATGTAATTCCACTTAAACTATACACTTTGCTTTACTATTTGTTGTAAAGGTTTCACAATTTGTGCAAAATCAGGTACAAACCTTCGAACAAAATTTCTTGTTCCCATAAATGACTGCATAGCCTTTTTATTATGGGGCATGGGAATTTGAGTTATAGTCTCAACTCTCTCTGGGTCTATTGAGATACCCTTCTTTGAGATGATTGACCTAACATTTTTCCTTCAAGAATAACGAAAATGCTTTTCTTTGGATTCAAAGATATGCCATATTTTCTACAACAATCAAAAATCTGTTTTAGGTGAAAAGCGTGGTCTTCTCTTTTCATAGAGAAAATTATCACATCATCTAAATATACTACTACACAGTGGTCCATTAATCCTCGAAATGTAATGTCCATGACCCTCTGAAATGTGGCTCCGACGTTTATGATGCCAAACGACATTCTCCTATAAGTGAATGTTCCCCACTTTGTGTGAAATGTAGTCTTCAATCAATCTTGTTCGGCCACTAACACTTGGCTGTAACTGAAAAATCCATCTTACAGGGAGAACAATTCTGAGCCTGACACCATTTGTAGAATTTGTTCCATTGGTGGAACTAGATAGTTATCTTTATTTGATGCTTTGTTTAAATTTTGGAAATCAACACACAACCTTATCTCTCGTGATTTATTCCTCACCGAAACTATATTTTCTACCCATTCGAAGTGTCTCACCTTGAAGATAATCTTTGCATCTATAGCTTCTTTAATTCGTTTTGGATAAAAGTATCTAACTTAGGATGCATTTTCCTGAGTTGTTGCTGAGATAGTTTTACGCCTGTCTTAATAGGGATTACATGATGGATGATGCATGTATCACAAGTCTTCAAATCTTCATAAGTCTAGGCAAAGATGTCTTTATACTGCTGAAACAATTTGATGAACCTGCATCTTTCTCCAGGCGAGCAACATTTTCCCAAATTTACATATTTGGGTTTAGCTTCTGATCCTAAATTTACCAGTTCATACTACATTTATGAGATATTTTTTTAACATTAGCTGGTTTTCTGATATTTTTTTGCAATTCAAACATTCCTTCTAGCGTTCTCACTCCTTTAGGCATAAAATTCCCTTTGAACATGTCTTAGTTTAGTAAATCTAATTGGCGTTCTTCTTTGTCAATTACAGATTCTTTGAAATCTTCTTCATTGGTTAAAAAATTAATAATTTGTTCGTCGTCATCAACAGGGATAATTTTAGGGGCAAATTTTAGCCCAATAGGCTATTTTTCCATGTTTTTCTCCCAAAAAAGATTCGCCATTTTGCATTTTTTGAAGCCATGTTTCGCCCAATTATGATGGGGTAAAAAATTTTCACCCTAAAAATCACCAAATTATTATATAAACGATATAAAATCCTTGGAAATTAAAATAGTTTCTGAAAAATATCGCCAATCACTTTATAGTTGGTGTTTTAAGAATTAGTAATATTCGCCAACATTTATACACTTTTAAATAAGTATGGTTCCTTAAAATCATCCCTGGTCATCAAACACCCTCATATTTGTGATGTTCTCTGGTACTGATGGCCTGAAAATTAATTCAATAGAACACTTCTTATTAGTCGGCACTAACCTAGAAGCAGAGGTGGCTAATAAATAAGCTGCAGGATTTTGTAATCTAGGGATTGCATTTATATTAAAAGCATTATCTATCATATTCCAAACCTCAGATTGATACCCTTTAAGATGCAGATATAAGCAATGAATGGTGTCTCTTATTTGTCTAACAACTATCTCAAAATCACCAAAAACTTTCAAATGTTTTACATTTAATTCAATGGATTTTTTCAGACCTTGGACTAGAGCTTCATATTCAGCAGTGTTATTTGTACACTCAAACTCTAGCCTACAAGAGAGAAAATGTTTATTCTTTTTAGGATCAATAAGAACGCAACCTGCTCTCGATCCCTCTTATGTTTTAGAACCATCAAAATACAAAATCCAAAATCTATCTTCTAAATTTTTTTGGTTAGTATCATTTCCTACATTAGTAACTAAATTTACTATGTTACAATCAATGTCATCAACACGTGAAAATCGAAGGAGATTAGACTATGTATGTAATTCATGACTGACTTACTCAACTTGATAATTCCTTAGTTCAAGCTCTAAAAAGTAATTTCCCAAAACTGAAGATGAGAAATTGACCGGTTTGTTCTTTTCCTCCAACTGAGTTACATTATGTTTCATGTGTGGTTCTCTCAATATCTTAATCTGATTCTGACTGTTCTGGTATGGTAGCCACATGTGAGACCAATCAGTCGTAAAATAACCATTTAGTTTCATTGAACAGTCCCTGCTTAATATCACACCATAAGCCTTGGGTATATCCACCAGCATGATGTCTATGAATTGGCACACCCTAGGATCTGCAAAAATCTAATAAGCACATCTTTCATCTCCCCCATAACCATAACAATAGACCTATCTAGTTGATTGATCTGTGAATGGGATGGTTTCAGTTGTCCATTGATTTTCTTACAAATAGATAGCGGCATAACATTTGACGAGGCTGTAGAATCCACCAAACAATTATGTACATTGTTATTGCAAATGTCAAATGTTAATAGAAAAGGCAAAGTCTGGGATTTTGACTTTCCGCCAATACTTGCCTCATTTATCTTAGTATATGATTCGATGGCCTATGCAGTACTTCTTGGTTGTGGGTCAAATGCTTCCAATAGTTTCTTTCTTTGTCAAGGAAGATTACATAATTCAAATAAATAAATATTCGCTTTAGTTTTCTTAATATCTTCCACAATATCATATCCCATTTTATATTCTTCTGTACTTTTCTTAGTACTTTCTGTTTTCTTTTCCACGGTCTTCACATGTTTATTAAACACTGAGCTAGTTTCTTTTATGTTTTCCGGATTAACCTTAGGTTGTGTTTGAGTAGTGCTGAAAATTTTCTTCATGGTTTCCTTTATTTTCTTTGTTTTAGGAAGCACTAAACTTTGATCCCCCACCAGTCCTTTACTCCTAGTTGTAACATTCACTGATGATACTTGGACTTCCTCATTATGCTCATCCTTGTTCAATCCCAATGTGGGTGCCCAATCCCATAAAACCATTGTGGTTTCTTCAATTGTTTCTTCTTGCTCATTGGTTTGGTATTATTCTTCTAGATCTGCTAGTTGGGCATCTAATAGTTGATTCATTACCAGAGTCATTGAATTTATCCATTGTCGGAAGCTTTTTTCATAGTGGTGTTCATGGTGAAATGTATAGAAATGATCCATGCCTACTTCATTAAAATTTAAAACACCAAAATTAAGTAGAGGTGGTTGAGGTTGCCCACTTTCTTCCCTTTTCTTGTAATAGGGATTGAAGGGATTTCTTGATGAACTAGCTCCATTCTCTTTCTCCAAGTCTACTATTTTTTTTTATAATTTCTGCACCATTTTGAACACATTTTCTAATTCATTTGAATGTTCTTCCTTGGGCCTAGTTAACAGTAAAGGATTTTTACTAGCTGTTGGTTTCACCTCTGGTTCTGAAGTATGTCTTGCGATACTATCTAGATCAGTTTCTACTTTCTTGGCTTCTTCATAATTTTCTACCAATGTAGCCTTTACTGCCCTTTTTACACACATCGCTATGGGTGGATGAAGTGTCGTAGTATAATATTCTGCCAAGGACTCCTCAGTTGGTTTTGTTGTAGCACTAAAACTGTTTAAAAGAGTAGTGAATCGTTGGTTGAAATCTTGAACCTTCTCTTTTTTTTCCATCTTCATAGAGAATAATTCTTTCATGAGCGTGTCTACAATTTTTTGATTGCCAAATTTACTTTTGAACACTCTTTCAAAATTGTCCGAGTTTTCTATTGAGTTATCCTATAGACTAAAAAACCATGAGGATGCTCGAGGCTCAAAAGTATATGGGAACAATCTGTAGACTGCATCTTCAAGTTCAACGTTCAGAAGGTTTAGAGAGAGATAAAATATTTTGAGATGATCTTCAGCAGAAACACCCTTTCCAGGATCAAACTTTGGTAGTACCCTTTCCGGGTGCTTAGGTAAATCATGTAAAGGAGAAGCCAGATTGAGTGGCGTTCTGTCCCTCTAGGAAGGTTGATTAACAGTTGCAGCCATAACTCAAGGTGGACATTATGGTGGAGAATGTGGGAAAACTTGAGCTATAGGAGATTCTAGGCCCAACTGATCAAGAGGTTGAATGATTTCTTGGATAGATAGATCCACCAATTCTTCAAAATTTTCCACAAGCAATGAATCTTGAGTATATGAGACTGCTTTCTTGGGAGCTTTCCTCCTGGGTAACACAGGAATTACTTTCAACCCTCTGAGTTTCTTAACGTAATATCGTGTATATCTCTGAAAATGATCAACTTCTTCAAATGGGACAGCGTATAAAGATTATGAATCTTCTTCTTCAAAAATTACGCTTTCTTGTTCTCCAATTTCAAGAACGAAATCTTTAGGGAAATCCTGATAACCTCCATGCTCTCCCACACATTGAGAGCATGGATATCACTAGGTACCTAATTGATGCATAAGCATCTCTAGGGTTTTGGAAATCCTGCATCACCCAAAAAAATATTTTTAGTTCAATTTCAATTTCAATTTTCTTTTCAAGTTTTTCAAATTTCCCACATGGTCCTATATTTTCTTTAGTACACACAAACCTTGAGATCGAAAGTTGATTTTTGGATATGTTATATATGAGACATTTTTCTACCTTCACAACAAATTTCAGAAGAAGATATGGAGTTTAGACTCGGTCACAAGCCTAGAACTAACATGGAAGTGAAATTTATTTCCAGAAAATTACCAAGATGCTCAATTTTATAATAAAGGTCCGAAATTTATATAGGATGTCAAGGAAACATAATTCTATGGTCTCACAAATTTTCAGAAAAATTGGATACCGCACAACCTTCCAAACCCCACACGTAGTGTTCTCAGGTCAATATCAATATTTATGTGTAGACAAGTGGCCAATATTTTGAATGGTGTGCCTTCATAATTTTGAGTTGACGTCTGAAATTTGGAAATATTCTATGGGAGTGGGACATAAATATACATCCTCTCACCAAATTTCATCAAAATGTATTGATTTTAAGTACCACACACAAGCTGTGACATGTTCAAATAACGCATGCAGAAATTTTCAAAAACCTGGGGTTAGTGTTTTGCCATGCATTTAACCCATATATGGAATCTAATCTTATTTTCTTTTTTTTTTCAGGAAGAAAAAGCCTGTCCTTGTTATTCTTATTAGGAATCAAAGGGCATTAATAGCACCCACCCTAGAAGGGTTACATCACAAGAGAATACAGCTAATCAAGAGAAAATCACATCCAGTCACAGCTGGGGGGAAAGGCGTGCAATAGAGTGTAGATTCCCATCAGTAATCTCTCTCATCATGAGGGGGATCGATCTCATCCAAGCCCATCTACTGTGAACCAAAGGGATCAGATCTGCGATCTAAAAGATGCCACTCAGTGAGTAACAGAGCAAGTATCCAATAGAGGAGTAACCCCGAAACATGGCTCAAATGAGGTGAAAGGTGTCATGTGTGACCAAATGGTCATCTATAAATTCAGAAAAATAGCCAAATCCTGGAGAAAGAGTGAGAGTTGCTTTAGAAAGACGGTCTACAATCCAATTGTGTTCACGGTAGATGTGGTTGAATGAGAGATCCTGAAAGCTTGAAATAAGCTTTTGAGATTCCCTACACCAGTGAAGAAGTTCTGGTGGGGAGAGAGCAGTGGATCACTTAACCCAATTGATGCTGACCTGTGAGTCACCGAATATGTGGGTTAAGGGGATCCCCATCATCTAGGAAGAGTGCAGAAGGGCCCATAGGCCCAGTAATTCTACCTTTGTATTGGAACCATATCCAACCCCCAGCGAAAAATCCAGATGGTGAGACTCATTTATGAACAAGCTGTATCCAATACCTGCTGCTGAAGATGTGGAAGCACCATCAAAGAAACCACAGGGGAAAGTCATGCAGGGTGGAGGCCCAATCTGTCTATCTTTTTTGTGGCTGTCCTTTATAACAGGCTGAGAGGAATTCACCTGAGCAGTGTGTAAAATATGTTGAAAAATGCCAAGGACAGTCACCTTTTTTCCATAAAAAATAGCATGGTTTCGAGCTTTCCAAATAGCCCATATCATATGGTGTGGGATATAGAAAAGAGCAGAGTATCGTGGGTAGGTGGAAGCCCAATATTCCATAAAAATAGTGATGGAATCAGCACCGAGAGGAATAGTCAGCTGGAATTGATCACAAATAAGTCCCAGAATACTTTTCCATACCATACAGCGAGAGAAAAGATGCATGACAGTCTCTTCATTTGTGAAACACAATGAACAAATACCTGGGCCAGACTTGCCCCTTTTTTGTAAATTATCCTAGGTGAGTACCTTATTCCTTAATACCAGCCAAGAAAAGCAACCAATTTTGCATGGAAGTGTTCCTGACCATAAATTTTTGTACAGACGGCTGCCCATAGCTGGATAGAAGGATTTCACAATGTAGTCGTATACGTTTTCAGTAGAGATGGTACCATCTTTTTTGTTAAAATCCCATATCAGAGAATCGGATTGTGATGAAAGATGTATACCATTTAGATCCAGATTTCTAGTATACGAGTTCCAGACTTCTTTCCATTCACCATCCAGATATAACTCTTCAGCTGAATACCAATAGTGTTGGGAATCTGATACAGTATTGCATGCCTGGGCTAGTGTTTTAATGTCCAGATATTCTAAATAATATCTCAGCCCTTCAGGAAAGAGGTGAGAGGAAGGGATACCTATCACTGGATCAATACCAATCCAGATATCAATGCCATTCCCTACCTACCATGCAAGTTGGCACCCCAGCCATGGAATAGTCTGTATAAACCCCCTCCAAATAGCAGAAACACCACGAGTGCTGAACTTTTTTTCTCGGAGCCAAGAAACCACAGAGTGCTGCTTCAAATATTTTGTAGTGAGGACACGATGCCAAAGACTGTCATTGAAGAGATCCCTCCAGAAATTTTTGAGATGAAGGGTAATGCTGAACCAATGGAGATTTTTTATCCCCCACCCCTCATATTTCTTTGGCTAAGAAAGATCCAACCAGCTAGCCAGGTGAAATCTACGATTATTTTCTGAGGATCCCCATAAGAAAGCGAAGGTTATGCTCCTGAACTTGTGAAATATAGAAACCGAAATAGGGGCGAGACCCATCTAGTATACCAGGATACTAGAGAGTACAGACTGTACAAGAATCAGTCTACCACCCAGTGAGAGCATCTTGTGGGTCCAAAGACTGATTTTTTTTTCATATTTTTGAACCAGCCAGTTCCAGTCCCTAGTTCTGTATCCAAGGGGTTTGATGAAAAAACCAAGATACTTGAAGCCAGTAAGTATAGGGAACTTCTGATACGGGAGGATTCTAGAAAATTTCAAGAGATCCGATGCTACAATATTGTTATAAAGGAAAACAGATTTTTCTAGACTGATAGACATTCCATAAGCTTTGCAAAAAGTTTCAAGTATAACATCAAATGCTGCCCATTCCTGAAGAGAACTAGTACCCATAAGTATAACATCATCCACGAAAAGAAGATGAGTCAGAGCAAGTGAGGGAGTAATATGTATACCTCAGATAAGTCCATGATTTCAAGCATCAGAAATTAATAGACTGAGACCTTCAATGACCAGGATGAATAGCAGAGGTGATAGGGGGCATCCTTGACGAATGCCCTGAGAAGCCGGGAAAAAATTGAGGGGGTACCATTGATCAAAACCACAAAGGTAGCTGAGGAGAGGCAACCAAGAATCCAGTTAACAGTCTGGAGGGGAGCCCCAATCTGAATCAGAATGAGACGGATGAAAGTCCAGTTAACACGATCGAAGGCTTTAATCAAATCAATCTTGAGGATGAAAGCACAGAGGTTCTTTGTTTTGATAGAGTGGAGAGATTCCTGTACTATTCCAATAGGTTCAACGATCAGGCGATTTTTGAGGAACCCAAATTGTTCGTGTGATATACCAGAGTCCAGGAAGGGTTTAATTCTGACCACGATAACTTTTGAGATTAAATTGTACAGGATATTGCACAAAGAGATGGGTCGAAAGTCAACAAAGGTCAGGTTTTTGTCTCTTTTTGGTATCAGAGCAAGAAAGGTTGTGTTTAGAGATGTGGGAATGTATCCAGAGACTCTTGTGGAGTTGACAGTCGATAGAAGTTCCCTTCCCAAGAGATCAAAAAAGTGCAGATAGAACTCCACAGGCCATCCATCCGGGCCTGTACTTCTATCTTTTTTGAAATATTTCAGAGCTAGCTCAATTTCCCTAAGTGATACCGGGAAGTTAAGTTCAGTGGCATTCACTTCTGGAATCATCCTGGGATATAGCAGGACAACCTTGAGTTGATGGGATATACAGGTTTCTCCATCATCTTTAAATATATTAGCAAAATGTGTTTGACCCAGTTCTTTGAGAGCAGTCTCATCCTCGTAGATATTACCAGCCTCGTCTGACAGAGACCAAATCAAATTTTGATTCCTCCGACCAAAAGCCAACATGTGAAAGTATTTAGTATTCGAATCACCCTGTAGAGCCCATTTTGCTCTAATTTTTAATTGCCAGGTAAGAAGAAAATGATTCAAGATCAGTTTTCTTTTAGATCTCAGATGGGCAAGAAGGGCCATATCCTCCGTATTTAGGATGCCATTGGATGAGCCAGAGAGGAGTGAGGTCATGGCCTGTTCAATTTTGTAGTAGTCATAATCAATCTGGGCCTGTTTGTCCTTGATCCATACTTTGGCTTCATTTTTGAGAATACGGAGCTTGTGTTGGAGTGAGTCGAGATCTGAGACATGGTCACCCAAGGGGAGTAGGGGCCACCTTACCGACAACCATTCGGTGAAAGCAGGGTCATTGAGCCAAGATCGGTTAAACTTGAACAGGTAGTTGTAAGAAGTTCTTTGCTTATTCCATTCCAAGACAATAGGGTAGTGGTAAAAAATGTCAGAGCACTGTGTCCAAACCCTATGGATCCCCAGAGAAGGTATCAAAGAATATGAGATCAGAAATCTGTCTAATCTTTTACTAATACCCTCGACTCCTGCATGACCATTATGCCACATAGGACCAGCACATAGAGGAGCCAGATGCATTGGACCCAGTGAGTCAAAAAGGGATAAGAAGTGGCTAGAGAGGGGATTGGGAGAAGTCTTTTGACCCCAAATCTCAGAAGAGTGTAAGGTGAGGTTTCGGTCTCCACCCAAAATTAGACTGGGAGAGCTGAGAAACCCACTTCTATGAGATTTTTCCTAGAAGATTTCACGGTATTTATAGGGGCCATAAACATTAAGGACAGTGATGGGTTAGGGGAGTCCCTAGAAGGAGGCCTGTATCAGGAGGCCTGCACAGTTTTGGTAGCTTGGCATCTAACCTTATGAGGATTCGAGGCCATTAGGAGACCACCCGATAGGCCAGATGCTCCAATAGCACAAAATTCCCAAGAGGGGAGAAGTTTGGAGAAAGAAAGTAAAGCAGGGGAAGAGCTACACATGGTTTCCTAGAGAAGAATCATGTCCGAGCTAAGTGAGCAGAAGAGAGTGCAGAGGTAGTGCAATTTAGCCTTACCTCCAAGGCCCCAAACGTTCAGGGAGACAAGCTTCATTATGGGTCATCATGGAGGGGAGACATAGCTCTAAGTCCCCGAGGAGGCAAAAACGGGAAGCATCTTTAATGCAGACAGAGATAGGTATGTAAGGGGGGGATGCAGAGGAGAGGTCCACTTGCAACTTTCCCTTTTTCTCCCTTTTTTTCCTGACAGTGACATTGGAAAAATGTATAGAGTTCAGGTGTAGTGTAGAAGGAGAGGTCGGAGTGGTAGCTGTAAAGATGGAGAGGGATTGTTTAAGGGATGGGTCTGAGAAAGAAGGGGAGGAGGTGGGGATAATAGGGGAGGGAGGGAGTGATGGGGATGAACGAGGGTGTATCAAAGGCAGGAACTCAACAAGCGAGGACAAAGAAGGTACAAGTAATACCGGAGTAAGTGAGGCCGGAGACAGATGAGGCGATGTTGTCAAAGTTTGAATAGGAGTAGAACAGTCCAAATCCAGAGTGGATACACAAGTAATGTGAGGGCTCGAAACCGGTGAAACTAGTTCAATAGGAGAAACTCTATCATGGGGCGATTTTAGAGAGGAGGACAGAGAAGCCAAAGTTGAACAGGGGGCTGGTAAGGAATCAGGTTGAGGTCCTTTCGAATGAGAAAGTATCAACTCATCTACAGCATCCAAGTAAGAGGCCAAAACAATTTCAGTAGGAGGAAGAGATACATTAAGAGTACCTGGAGTAGGAGCAGATATACTGGACTTTTTCAAATTGTCAGTAGTCAAGAGGACATCAGAGCCTGAGTCAGCATCATCCAAGCGGAGAGAGTGACATTGACGTTGAAGATGTCCGGTCTCACGGCAGATGTTGCATCTGAATGGCACATGGAGGTAATCTAGCTTCTGGATTATAAGACGTTCTCCACAGAGGATTTCTACTTCTGCGGGTAAACCCCATGAGACATCCATCTCAACAAGTACTCGCGCGATCCTTTTTTCAAATGTAAGGAGGAATTCTGATTCAACAGCCACGGACCATCCTATGGAGTTAGCAATGCCTTCCAGAACGTGTTTATTCCACAGAGGGAACGGCAAATGAGGGAGCATAACCCATAAGTGGAATTTAGAGATTCTTTCTCTGAGTGGATCAAATCAGGTGTGCCATCGATCAAGAACCAAGGAGCCATCCCCCATGCACCAAATTCCCTCCAGGATGCGAGTACAGTGTGCCTCCTCAAGAAAAACAAATACGATCCATCCTCTAGATAATAAGCTGATAGTAGGAATTTAATCTATAAGGGGTTTCCAATTTTCCATAGCCCACTCCACCCATGCCGATTTTCCCATCCGACAGTACTCCAGACGCCCAACCAGAGCACGGGAGCAGAGAGAGGCTACTCTATCCATATAAATATCATGTCCGAGCACATAGCGGTAGTGCCCCTCCTGGGATTTAATACACTTTGCATTTCTCTTCCGGTGAAAGCAGGAAGGAGGAGCCTGTTTAGACATATGATGATGTATGAGTCTTCACCCTTAACCAAAGTCAACACAAGACAAGGAGGTAAGGCCCCCTTGAGGGATACGAAGCCCTGAAAACTGAAACCTACCAGGGAAGAGGCCACAAAACAGTTGTGTCCACCTTAGCAACTTCCCCAAAGGGAAACAAAGGGAGCCCCAGGAGTCCAATGGAGGACGTGTGATACTCAGGGGAAAGTCCAATATAACATACACCATACCCCGAAACCGGACCATAGGTCAAACCCTTAGATTCTTAGCCACACTGGAAACAAAAGTCAGCCCATTATTCCTGGAAATGATGAGACCCTAACCCTGGAGGGTAAACCCAAACTCAACAGACAGACTACTAACCACCCACCAGATGCGGGAGAGGAAAGGGACAATCACAGCATTAGAGGATTGACCCCAAGTCAAAGCCGTGGAACAAGAGAGACAAAAATCGTTGGTAATGGGAAACCCTAACCCCCAAAATGTTGTGGGTTTCCAGGGTCAACACCAAAACGTGCTAAAGGACTAACAGCAGAGACTTCTAGAAAATACAACACGAAGGCCATGTAGAGGTGGTGAACCCAGACCAAAATTTGCGCAATCAGCCGAGATGCGATATCCTTCCCACTTGTTTTTTATCTTGGTTGGTACTAGTCCCCCAGTGAAGGGGAGGGACTCCAAGAGGCTGCCCGCACAAAGACCACCCTGCGTTCCAAAAAAAAACAGACTAGAGACCAGACAAGAAAATGAAAGACAAAGAAAACCCAAAACCAGACCAAAGGAGGTGGGGCGAGTCCCGGTGCAGCAGGTTCCTGTATCAACCATCACCAGCGAAGGATAGTGTAGCGCCATGTGCGGCACGCCCTGCAACTGCCAGCGTTCTCCAGGTGCAATCGAGTTCTAATCTTATTTTCTTATAGGATGTAGAGGGCATGTCCTTCTACCTTTCCTCTAAATTTCATAAAAAAATGTTGATTTTAAATGGATCAAATAACAAAAGCACGGAGCGCAACAGTCCAAAATTTCCACGTGACATATTTTTATAATTTTGGCCTTGAATATTCAAACTTTGAATTGTGAAATTCATATGGAAGGTCAAGAAATCGTAATTGGCTCATAGTATTCTAAATATGCAATGGTTTATTTATCCAATAAATTGCAAAGTATAGGGAGCTGAACATTGAATTACTCTAGTATAAATATCTAAAACCATTATGTTATTGGGGCCTTTGGTCTATCATATCATAGATTGGCCTATAGAGTGAGTCTATGTAGAATCCAAATGCCTTGATGGTTTTGTGATTATATGAGGTTGAGAATTGATGTATTTTCATTGGAAAAATAAATATTGAATTATGTATTTTTTTATTCTTGTGTGTAATGTTTCTATAAATTTGTCTTGTTTATGTTGTGAGTTTTTATTGTATGATTTTGATCACAACCAAGTGATGCATCAAGTGGTATTAGAGTGAGACAACCCCTTGGATTGGAACAATTCCAATGAAGAGATGAATGTTGGGGAGAATTGTCTTAGGAATGAAGTCTTTGAATCCTAAGAAGCGTAGCAGTTTGTGGTAGTTGTAGAAGAACAAGTAAAATTAAGGAAGGAAAAGATGAAATTGATTGAAGAGGGGAGAAGAAGATTATGAATATACTAGTGAAGATAAGAAATATGCCATTGGATGTGTTGCAAACTTGAGTGGGATGAGGGGGACTGTTAAAGCTATGTCTTTCAAAATTTTATTTTGTTGGTAGAGGATATGTAGATATAATTCTAATTGAGGTAGCTTGATAAGAGAGAGGTAATGATGTCGACAAAATATTGAGGGACATGAAAAAAATTGTATTACAAATAATGGTCTTGTAGTAGTGGAGTTGAAAGGAGATGGGGTTACAACATAGGTAACAGTGGAAAAGATGTAGATTGGGTAGAGTTATCTGAACAAGTAGTGAAACATGCCACTAATGGTTAGATTAAGTAGATGTTGTAAGAGGAGATACAACTGCAATATTTAACAACACTAGGAAGAGGTCATGTAATAAAGCACACCTTTAGTGGTTGGAATGGGTAGATGTTGTAAGAGGAAGTAGAACTCCAATATTTAAGAGTATTTGGTAGACATTGTGTGGTGAAGCACATCTCTAGTGGTTGGATTGGGTAGATGTTGTAAGAGGAGATGCAACTCCATTCTTGACAAACATTGGGTAGATATTGTGGGAATGAAGTGTTCGAAAAAAAATTGGAAGAGGAGGTTACATAGATGATGTTGTAAAAATTGTGATTGCGGTAGAGGAGTGGTTATAGTCTGAGAAAAACAAATTAAGGAAATTCTTCAACAACAAATATTAGTGGTGTATGTTCAATAGTGGTAAGGATGCACAAGAGGGAGGTTGTTCAATTTTCACTTGTTGTTATCCCACTTGTTGAGGAAGATTCTCAAAATTTTCAACTAGGGGAGTTTGATGTAGGATCATCCCTAGGGTTTTGGAAATTCTACATCACAAAAAAATATTTTCAATTTATTTTTAATTTTTGTTTCAAGTTTTTCAGATTTCCCATGCATAGGATAGTGTTCCCATATTTTCATTGGTGAATGCAAAAAAACTTGGGATCAGAAGCTAAATTTTGGATATGTTATATAAGAGGAATTTTTCTATCTTCACACCAATTTTTATAAGAATATATGTATTTTAATCCTTGTGCACTACCCAAAACCAACATGGCAATGAAATTTCTGCATAGATAGTTACTCAATATTTTGTTCAGGGCACACTCAATTTTTGGAATAAAGGTATAAAATTTTTACAAGATGTCAATGAACCCTATTATTATGATATCGCAAATTTTTAGGAAAAAATTGATTATGCATAACCTTCCAAACATTAAGCTTGGTTCAAGACAACATTTGCAATGCACAATTTTGCATAAACAACAAAACTTATATTTAAGATAACACAACTTTACCATTCAGTCTGCCAAAAATAAAGTCTACAATTCTTATGTACTTTGTTGGAGGACACCCTTTTATAGAAACTCAGTTCGAACAACTTGAACTTAAATCCATTGATGTAGACATAATGAATAGATTCATTGTTCTTTAAATGGAGTGATAACAGTCTAACAATATGCTTGATTATATCTCATAGAAGAAGCATAATCTAAGGATTAATATTTCAAAATTGAAAGATGCTTGTCATAACTAGAAATGGAACCTTTAATTGCAACAGATATGGAATGCATATGTGGCAGGTATAGGATTTACAGTGATTTCCTTGTTCTTTGTAAAATCCTTGAATCTACTACATCTTATAGCCCTTGGTTCTATAGCATTAAGTTCCAACACTAGTAACAGATGGATTCACAACAATGGAATGGTGGCAACTGAAGTTGTGGATCCGAAGCATATGCTAATATGGAAACTATAACTTGTAAATCTATAGAATATGTGAAAATTTGGTTCATGGACCTACAACAATGAAAACCTATAGCACTTTCCCATATGACAAGTAAAGCACAAAATATAACAAACTCTCTTAATAGGATGATAGAAGTCAAAGAAATGTTATGGATTTTTTCTCCAGTATGAAAATGACTATTAACAATGACAAACCAAAGATTATGATAATCAAATTCCAAAAAATCACTTATTCTAATTTCATGTATTACAAAAACAACTTGGAGGAAGTGTCTTCATACAAATATCTTAAAATTGATCTTCTCCACAAACTTAACTAAAACTATAGCATTGAGAAAGGGATTAATGGAGGGTGGAAATCTTATCATGGGATTGAAAATAGTTGTAAATTAGCAACCTTTTAATTTGGGATAAGAAGAAACTCCTCTTTGAAAATATCCTCACCCCTAATATCTTATATGGAGGTGAAGTTTAGGGTTGCAACATCTCCAGAGAATCTTGGAGAAGGATAGATAAAATCCAAAATTCCTCTATAAATTATAATCTCAAAATTAAAGGAAATACACATTATCCTATAATCCTCATAGAATCAAGTCTCTCCTCAATTGATAGAATGGCTATGACTAGGTATATAATTGATGTAGGAGTATCTATATCGTTATGGATATCCTCCATCACCCAAAAATATTTTTGGTTGAGTTTCAATTTTTGTTTCAATATTTTTAGATTTATCGCCCACGGTACAGTGTTCCCATATTTTCATTAGAGAAAACACAAACCTTGGGATTAGAAGCTATATTTTGGTTATATTATATAAGAGACAATTTTTCACCTTTAGGCCAAATTTCACAAGAATATATGGAGTTTAGACACCTAGCACACACCTAGAACCAACATGGCAGTGAAATTTATGTGCATACAATTAATCAGCATTTTGATTAGGGCATGCTCAATTTTTGGAGTAAAGGTATGAAACTTTTAGAGCGTGTCAAGGAAAAACATTTCTATGCTCTCACAAACTTTAAGAGAAATTAGACATTGCACAACCTTCCAAACCCCACACAAAGTGTTCTCAAGACACTATTTATGTGCATACAAATGACCAGTATTTTGATTGGCAAACTCTCATAATTTGGAGTTAAGGTTTGAAATATGGATATGTTGTATCTAGGACACAATTATGCATCCTCTCAGAAGCCACAATGTGTTCATAGAATGCATGTTGAAATTTTATAAAACATGGGTTTAGTGTTTTTCCATGCACATGGTCCACATTTGGATTCATAATCTAAAATATTTACATGATGAAAAGGACATATAACTCTACATTTCATCAAAATTTCACAAAAAAATATTGAGTTTAAATGGGTCAAATAACTAAAACATAGAGCACGCCATGAGGAGTCCAAAATTTCCACACAAGCATATTTTTCTAATTTCTGCCTTGACTATTCAAAATTTGAATTATGGATTGTATATGGAAGGCCAAGACACCATAACTGGATTGTAATATTAAATGGGTAGTGTTTGATATACCCAATGAATTCAAAAGTTGAGGGAGATGAGCAATCAATTACTCTAGCATCAATATATGAAGCCTTGATGTGATTAGGGCCTTTGGTCTCTCATAGATTCCCTTGTAGAGTGAGTCTATGTAGAATCCAAATACCATGAGGGTTTTGTGATTATATGAGGTTGATAATTGGTGTATCCCTTTTGGATGAATAAACATTGAGTCATGTATTGTTGATTCTTGTGTGTAAGTTATATATAAATTTGTCTTGATTATGTTGTGAGTTTCCACTGTGTGATTATGATCGTATCCTAGTGATGCATCAAGTGGTTTTAAAGAGATTAAATCCTAGTGAATTGGGAAATTACCGGTGAAGAGAGGAATGCTGGGTAGAACTATATAAGGAATGATTTTTGTGAATTCTAAGAAGTGCAATTGTTCATGGTAGTTGTAGAAGAACAAGTAAAATTAAAGAAGGAAAAGAGGAAATTGATTGAAGGGGGGAGGAGGATATTACAAATCTACCAATTAAGATAATAAATTTACCATTGAATGTGGTGCAAACCTGAATGGGGATGAGGGATATTCTTGAAGGTATGTTTTTGAGAATTTTTTTTTGTTGGCTGAGGATATATGCAAATAGAATGCTAAGCGAGATAGCCTACACGAGAGAGGGAATGATGTAGACAAAATATTGAGGGAGGTAGATTGCATGCAAAAAATGTATTGCAAATAATGGTCTTGAGGTAGTGGATTTGTAAGGATGTGACATTGCAAAATAGGTAACAGTAGAAGAAATGCAGATAGGAAATGTGGAATCCCACAATTATTGAGTTTTGATGTGTTTACAGGTGAAGAAAGTAGTAATTGATTGAAAACAAAATGTACCAAGAATGTTATCCAATTAGGAAAGATGATGAGGTGGAGATCCAAAATAGTGGTGCAACAAAGTAGGATAGAAAGAGTAAAAGAGTAGATGCCTCTAGCAAAGGAATAATATTGGTTAGAATTATCTGAACAAGTAGTGCAGCATGCGACTAGTGATTAGATTAGGTAGATGTTGTAAGAGGATATACAACTCCAATATTGAAGAGCATTGTGTAGAGATAGTGTAGTGAAGAAAACCTATGGTGGTTGGAGTGGGTAAATCTTGGAAGACGAAATAAAAATCCAATATTGAAGGGAATTGGATACAAGTTGTGTAGTGAAGCACACCTGTAGTGGTTGGATTAGGTAGATGTTGTAAGAGGAGTTACAACTCTATTCTTAACAAAATTGGGTAGAGATTGTGGGAATGAAGTGTTAAAAAAATTGCAAGAGGATATTGCAAAGTTGATGTTTAAACAATGAGTGATTTTGGTAGAGGAGTGGTTTTAGTCCAAGAAAAAAAATTTAGGAAATGCTTCAGTAGCAAACATTAGTGGTGAGGATGCAAAATAAGTAGGATGTTTAGTTTGCACTTGTCATTATCCTACCTCTTGACCAATATGCTCCAAATTTTTAACTAAGGGAGCTTTATGTAGGAGAATCCCTAGGATTTTGGAAATCCGTCATCACCCAATTAATATTTTCAGTTTGGTTCAAGTTTTTCATATTTCCCGTGCACAAGATAAACTTCCTATATTTCCATTGGTGCACGAACAAACCTTGGGATCAAATGATGAATTTTGGGTATGTTATATAAGATACATATTTATACCTTCACACTAATTTTCATAAGAATATGTGGAGTTTAAACCTTGCGCACAACCCCAAAATCAACACGACAATGAAATTTTTGCATAGATAGTTACTTAGAATTTTAATCAACATGCGCTCAATTTTTGGAATAACATCCTAAAAATTTTACAATATGTCAAGGAAGACTATTTTTATGTTATCACAAATTTCTAGAAAATTTTGATACTTTATAACCTTCCAAACCCAACATGCAGTGTGATCAAGACAATATTTTTGCACAGACAGGTGATCAGTATTTTGATTGGCATAGCCTCATAATTTGGAGTTAAGGTCTGAAATTTTCATATGTTGTAGAAGACACAATTATGCATACTCTCACCAAATTTTCTCAAAATTAAGTTGATTTTATGTACCTTAGACTATCTCCAACATGTTCAAAGATTGTGGGTAGAAATTTTCAAAAGCATGGGTTTAGTGTTTTTTTGTGTGTGCAATCTATATTTGGAATTAGAGTATGATATTTTACAAAATTTAGAGCACATATTCGTATACCTTCCTGTTGAGGCCTGGAAATTCAGAGGTGGCAACAGTAAGGGATTCTCCCCAATCAACATTCCCAACTAGCCCGTCGATTGTTTGGTATAGGGAATCCGTCCGGTTTGCGGTCCGACTACCGTAGGTCAAGTAACAAAACAAAGGCTTTACCGGTTGCGGCCCGGTCCACCTAGTTTTTGCATTTTGAATTAAGATATGAAATGCAAGTGCCTAACTAAATGCAGGGTGATAAAGATGCCAAGAGCAGTCACAATGTGATGCGTAGGTTCTTACCTCTCTTCTTATGGCTCATAGGCATCCAAATCGCAACAAACAAAAGCAAACTGACTATCTAAACTATCCCTAGGGAGCAGAATTAGCATTTATCAGTGAGTAATACATTTTGTTTCATACATAATGAAGAATTACAGATAGATGATACTTCTTTCAAGACACATGAACACTCACAGATATTTAAATAACCAGATAGCCGATTATTTTATAAAACAACCTTTATTACTCACAGTGGAAAATATCCCAAAAGATACCGAAAAGCATTCAATAAGAACATAGGTTCAGGAAATTAAACACTCTTATAGTAAATGAAACCAGCTGAAAATGAAATAGTTCTTCTTCAACATTATTCATTGAATAGTATTGATACATTCCATTCTTCACTCTCTCCAATGGGCAAAATTGCAGTTTCCTTTGCAAAACGAAGTAGTTCCTCTTACAAACAAACATTTACAAAATTTTCCATGGAAAAAGCCCCCTCTCCTTCCTACTTTCAAATATTTAAACTGCTACAGCCGACCCTTCGGGCTCCCCCTAGACGTGTGGCTTTTCCATTGCCCAAACGTTTCCAGTCCCCCATCTTTCAATGCACATTCATGATTGGTTGGGTAACTGTCAGGCCTTTTAGAACTCTACGTTTGCTGTTAAACGGTCCTTCTTCCTTCACGCCGTGGCATTTTGATCGCTCCTCCGCGCTCACCTGCAATCGATCGACAAGCATCATCCATTGGGATTATGTTATAAAACAAAATAGTCAGATCTACTCATGAAACAACCAGCCCGCAAGGAAATCACCAGGCGCTGATACCACTACCTTGACCATGGTGGGAAACTTACTGGAGGCTCAACAATACTTACATCGGCCGGGTAGACCACTCCACAGGTGGGAAACATCATTAATCGGACGTCGGAAGGATGGTACGTCGAAAACTGAAAGGATCTCCCAGCCGAAACGGCGGACGAGACAAAGGCTGAAGGCAAGCGACGAGGGAAGGAGGAGGCTAAGTCGGATGTCAGCAGACATTAGAATCGGAAGCTAAAAGAAACTCCCAGCCGAAATGGAGGACAAGTCAGGGCTACGGGCCAACGGCTTAAGGTTAACACGAATTGGACGTCAGGGAGATTTAGAGATTCGGACGCTAAAACGATCTGAGAGCCGCAACGACGGCGGAACAGAAAGCTCACAGCTTCCGATATGAAATTAAAAGAGGCCCGACCGCAAGAAAAATTCAAGTGTTCAGGCATAGTTAGGTTCTCTCTTTCTCCGAAAAGGCAACTCTGAAGAACAAAGATTTTCTTTTTTTCGACCAGTAAACCAGACATCCACGACTCAAACCAAAATTGAACAAGGCATAAATAAACCGGCTGACATCCATCTTCGAAGTGAAACGAAAAGAAGACAAGCCCGCGAGGCTCAAGAATTTAACGATCAAACCAAGCAAAAAAGATGAGGAGGGGCTCAAAATTTAAATAAAAATGAATTTGGGGAGAACAGTTGCGGCAGCAACAACTGGCAATTTCCTGGTGAACCTAGATCTCTGGGTGACTTTTCTTTGAGTGGCAGACTGCTTCACAAGAAAATGCATGAAATGAGTTCTTCCAGCTATCCGGATTTCTCAAATGACCGAAGTGTGTACCTTAATCATTGATACTAGTCCAATTTAGGGAAGTGGAAACCGAGACCTTCAAGTCCAAATAACTCTGTCGGGGCCAGAGTATGAGTTTCATTATTACCTCTGTCTTCAGGTAGCTAACAGCGTGGACACCACAGGATTGTAGCAGATAGTAAACAGCAGTATTCGTTTGTTCCTCGTTCTCATGCCATTTTAGCACTTTTGTTCTTTTGGACTTTTGTCCTTTTCAATCTGAGTCCTTCTGTACGCCTTTCTTACTGAATTTTAATTCAGGATCCTCTATCCCATAGTGTCCTTTTGTGTGATTGGTGTACTTCAAGTTTCGGCTCACGGATGGAGAGGATATTTTGGCAATTTAGTGCTTATGATTCAACACCCGCTTTGATATATGATGCTTTTATAGAAGTCTTTTGACTCTTTATTTGCCTTTTGGCATTCGTTTCTTGGCATGGGATCATTTAAATTTAATACACTGTTCACCTTACTTCTTTCCATGGGTCCTTTGCTGTTTCTCCTTAGAACATTTTAGATGTGACGTGGATGGAGCCTCGACATAGTACTCCCGACTCCCCAAATCCAGTTTATTTCATAGGGGTTAGGTAGGACTTCAATGCACACAGAATTTAATTCGAGAAAACTGCTAGGCTGGAAGAATTCAGTAATCAACACACAGGATGGCACTCAACATATTTGCTATTCCCAGAAAAGATCTTAATATCCTCCAATAACCGCAAGTTCATCCCACTTTTTGAAAATCAACAACTCAAATTTAAACCAAAAGAAAACATGACTCGAAAACAAACAAACAGCTTATTTATATACAAGAGAGAAAAAATAAAGGAAAACTCAAGAAAAATAAGGCTTAAGAACCAAACCATTAACTGGTAAGATCTCCTCCCATCCTTGTAAATATTGCAGCTTATAAGTAGCAGGGCCAAGTTTTGCTGAGATTTGAAATGGGCCTACCCACAACTGCTAGAACTTAGTATACTTTCCCTTCTCATCATGGGGATGATCCCACTTGAGAACTAGGTCTCCTACTTCCAAGTCCTTTTTCCCAGCTTTATGTTTGTCAAACCATCTTTTTACTACATCCTGCTGTTGCTTAAAACGTTCTTTGGCCTTGGATCTGGCCTCCTTTGCCTTTAGGAGATTATATATTCTCATTTGTAAAACTTCACTCTCCGACCCACTAGACTCTTGAGCCAAAATGGAAGACGGTAGCATGATATTGGGAGGTAGGATGGCTTCCTTACTGTACACAAGGGTATAGGGTGACACTCCTATTGCAGACTTGGGGGTGACTCTGTCAGCCCATAGGGCGTTGGGTAAGGCTGAGTGCCAACTTCTCTGGTTTTCTACTACAGTCTTCTTCAAAATTCTAATGAGGCTTTTATTAGAGGACTCGGCTAGGACATTCCATTGCGGATAGTAATTAGCAGAATAATGTAATTTTATTCCTTTATCATGAGCAAATGCAGTCAATTTAATTGATGAAAAGTATTTAGCATTATCAAAAACTAACAAAATTGGAACTCCAAACCTGGTCATGATATGATCTTGTAGAAAGCTAATGACTTCGTCTTCGTTTATCTTGTGCAGTGGGATAGCTTCGACCCAGCGAGTGAAATAGTCAGTCGCAGTAAAAATGTATTTGTGTAGCAGGGAAGAATTCGATTTTATCTCTCCAATAATGTCCAGCCCCCATTGCTCAAATGGTTCCGTGATCATCACCGGCTTTAGGGGCGCTGCAGCTTTAGGCTGTCTTCCCCCACACCTTTGGCAAATATGACATTTCATGACATGTGCATGTGCATCCTTGAAGAGTGTGGGCCAATAGTAACTAGCTCTAAGGATTTTGTGGGCTGTAGTGTCCCCTGAACAATGTCCCCCAGCCGGAACATCGTGTAATTCAGACATTACTTTCTCAGCATCTTCTTTCTCCAAGCATCTCAGGAGGACTCCATTGTAGTTCTTTCTGAATAATACGCCTTCTACAATTTGGTAGGAAGCTGATTTCAAACGCAGAGCTCTCCTTTGTTTTGAACTCCAATGTTCTGGAAACAACCCTGACTGCAAGTAATGCACAAGGTCTCTATACCAGGACTCAGGAGCCATGAACAAAGGACATACATCCATTACATGCAATTCGGCTTCATCTTCCCATGCTTGTTCTTCGCTGTTTCTGCTTCCAGTCATCAATCTACATAATCCTTGACCTTTCACTATAGAGGCTGGCTTAAATTCAAGGTCGTATTCTTGGAGAGCTATTACCCAGTTACCCCTTCTTTCTCCTAACTCTTTCTGAATGAGGGGGGATCTTACAGCTGGGTAAGGGACTATTACCTTGGTTCGATTTTTTAATATGTAAGGCCTGAATTGCTTTACTGCCTTAAATACTGCGTAAGCTTTCTTATCAATGGCTGGGTAGTTTAATTCAGCCCCTTGAAGCCCAGTGCTCATGAAAGAGATTGGGAATTCATCACCCCCATCCTCTTTTTGCGTAAGCACGGCTACCAATGAATCATCGAATGCAAATGTGTACATAATAAAGTCTTTACCAAAGTCTGGACTTTTCAGGGAGGGAGCATGTGCAACATCAGTCTTGATTTTGCTGAAAGCATTCTTTTCAGTTTCAGTCCACTTAAACTATGCATTTTGCTTGACCATCTGCTGCAGTGGCTTAACAGTCTGGGCAAAATTAGGCACAAACCTTCGTACAAAATTTATTGTTCCCATGAAAGATTGCATTCCCTTTTTATTATGGGGCATAGGGATTTGTTCAATGGCCTTAATTCTTTCTGGTTCTATAGATATACCTCTCTTTGAAACTATATGCCCCAGTAGCTTGCCCTCTGTGACCGCAAAAATGCACTTCTTAGGATTGAGGGAGATGCCATATTTCCGTTAGCGTTCGAAAATTTGCTTCAGGTGGAACACGTGCTCCCCTCTTTTCTTAGAAAATATTGTGATGTCATCAAGGTATACCACAACACTTCATCCAATCAGTCCGTGGAAAGCTATGTCCATAGCTCTCTGAAATGTCGCTCCAGTGTTAATCAGTCCAAAGGGCATCCTTCTATAGGCAAAAGTCCCCCATTTAGTTCTGAATGTTGTCTTCAATCTATATTCCTTGACTACTAACACTTGGTTGTAACCAGAGAACCCTTCTAACAATGAAAACAATTCAGAACCAGAAACCATCTGTAGTAACTGCTCCATGGGAGGCACCGGATAGTTGTCTTTATCTGAGGCACGGTCTAAGTTTCTAAAGTCCACGCACAGTCTGATTTCTCCCGACTTTTTTCTAACTGGCACTAAGTTTGACACCCACTCAGAGTGCCTGACTTTAAAAATAGTTCTAGAATCCAACAATTTCTTCACTTCGCTCTGGATTAGTGGTTCCAACTTCAGGTGCATCTTCCTTAATGGCTGCTGATATGGCTTGACGCCTGCTTTAATCGGGACGATATGCTTGATGATGTGGGTGTCGTAGGTTTTCAAATCTTCGTACGTCCATGCAAAAACGTCTTTATATTGTTTAAATAGGCCGATGAATTTGTCTCTTTCTGCTGGTGAACAGCATTTGCCGAGATTCACAAACTTAGGATTGTTCTCATTCCCCAAATTTATCAGCTCGAACTGTAGAGTTGAGCTGTGCGTCTTCACGTTAGCGGGTCTTCTAAACTTTTCATTCAGGTCAAACATCTTCTCTAACGTTATAACTCCTTTAGGAATGAAATTATCATATTTCATCTCAGCCTGATGTTCCTCATCATCTATGATTGCTCCTTTGAACACCTCTTCATTCGTCAAGCATTCTATTATTTGTTGATCATCATCAAATACTCGCAAGTTGGTGATCATATCCGGTGTAGAGGGCCTGAAAAGGAGTTCAACAGAACAATGATTGTTAGTAGGTACGAGTCTAGCAACCGATGTGGCCAATAGATCAGCAGCTGTGTTTTTAATTCTTGGGATTGAAATAATATTGAATGCATGAAAACATTTAAGCAAATCCCATACCTCGTTTTGGTAAGCTTTCAAGTGGGGGGAAACACAATGTATTTGATTTCTTATTTGCTTTACAACTATTTCTGAGTCTCCAAAAACTTTTAAATTACTTACCTTCAATTCAATCGCTTTCTTGAGTCCCTGTACCAGTGCTTCATATTCGGCTGTATTATTAGTACATTCAAACTCTAACCTACATGACAGGAAATGTTTATTCTTTTGTGGATCAATAAGGACACAGCCAGCCCCTGACCCTTCTAATGTCTTTGAGCGATCAAAAAATAAAGTCCAAAAATCATTAACTACTGAAAATGAATCTACACCTATTGCTAAATCTACAATTTTACAATCAATCTCATCAGCCTGAGAAAATCGGAGATCAGGCTGGGTGTTAGATGTGTCAATGGAATCCTCCGCTTGATAGTTCCCTAGTTCCAGTTCGAGGAAATAGTTTCCCAACACAGGTTTGACCGGTATATTCTTCTCATCCAATTGAGTAACATTGTACTTCATGTGAGGTTCTCTCAAAACCTTAATCTGATTGGGAATTCCTTTGTACGGCAACCACAGGTGCGACCAATCTGAGGCGAAATATCCATTCAATTTATCTGACCAATCTCTGCTCAGGACTAGGCCGTAAGCATCTGGTATATCAGCCACCACGATGTTAATAACCTGACATACTTTGTCATTTGATGCCAGACGGATTAGAACGTCCTCCATCTCACCAATTACCTTAACGTCTGTCCTATCCAATTGTACCACCCTCCACGTGGTTGGCTTAAACTGCCCATTGATTTTCTTACATACTGATATGGGCATGACATTAATTGACGCCCCTGAGTCTACTAGACAATTGTGAACGTTATGATTAAAAATTTCAAACGTCAGGAGGAAGGGTGGCTGTTTAGTTTTAGACTTACCTCCAATGCTAGCTTCTCCAATTTCTTCTTCGTCCAAAGGTTGATTGTCAGTAGGCCGCTCCTCTTCTGATGTTTCCAGTGCTTTCAACAACCTTTCTTTTTGTTGAGGTACTTTGCACATTTCAAACAGAGGGACGTTTGCCTTTATCCTTTTTAAATCTTCAACAACGTCATATTCTATTTGTTGTTTAATGGACTGAGATTTATCAGCATTCACCTTTTCTTTGTTTAGTTTAGGCAGCATTCTGTTCTGCTTAGGATCTTGGCTGGTAATAGTGAATTCCGGAGTCTTATCAGCCACGGATTTATCTTGAAATTTCTTCCTGACATTTCTTTGCAGCCTTCTGATCTTTGGGAGTAAAAGACTGTCATTGCTAACTGTCCCTTGACTTCTAGTTGTCACGTTAACCTCCCTGATATCTTTGTGTTTTTTAGTTATATCTTCTTCTGCATCGAGTAAGGAGACAGAACTCCATAATGCCATAGTCTATTCTTCCTGTTCCTTTGTAGAAGTAGAAGCAGCATTTTATTTCTTTTCATCATCATCTTCTTCCGTTAATCTCGAATCCAACATCTGATTCATGACTACTGTCATTGAATTTATCCATTGCAGACAATTCTTTTCGGAGTGAGGCTGTTGGTGAAAAGTGCAGAAATTTTCCATCCCTATCTCTGTCAGATTCATAGACGCAGTATTGTGAGGAGGAGGTTGGGACTAATTGTTTTCCTCCCTTTTCTTATAATAAGGCTTGTAGAACTTCTGTGTTTCCTTCTCTTTTTCCAAGTCTATGATCTTGTTAGACAGCTTTTACATCATTTTGGCCATACTTTCATAATCTGGTGCTTTCTCCTCTTTAGGCTTAGTGAACAATAAATTTTTCCTTCTCTCTCCTGATTGTTCGGGGTAATCTTCAATGCTCTCTCTTTCAGCCTCTACCACTTCTGCTTCTTCATAGGTTTCTGTCAGAGTAGGCTTGGCCCTACCTTTCGCAAACATGGCCAGATCAGGACCCAAAGCCAAAGTATAATATTCAATCAGTACTTTGTCTGAAGGCTTATCTGTTTCAGAAAAGTTCTTAAGATATGCTGCGAACCTTTGTGTGAAACTGTGCACTTTTTCCTTCTTATCTTTCTTCAATGCACATAGTCCTTTCATAAGGGCTGTGTGAGTCTTTTGAACTGCATACTTACTTCTGAAAATTCTCTCTAAAGTATCCCAATCTGGGATAGAATTAGCAGGCAACCCAAAATACCATGACGCAGCAGCTCCTTTGAGGGTATGCGGGAAAAGTTTGCACACTACATCTTCATGTTCCCCAGCTCTCAATCCTTATATTTCCAAGTAAAAACTCTGCAAATGATCATCCACTAATATCTTCTCATTTGGATCGAACTTAGGCAATAACTTTTCAAAGGCCTGAGGTAGGTCATGCAAAGGAGGAGTCAGGTTTAGGGGTGATCTGGCTTTCCACGCAGGTGGTGGATTTGGTGGATTGGGAGGAGGTTGGTTAGTGTTAACACCGGCTATGAGTTGGGGTGGAGAGTGAGGAGGTGAACCGACAGGGGTGTGAACAGTAGAGGTGTAAGGGGTTTCTGGGCCTTCTTGATTCAAAGGTAGCTCAACTTCTTGCAAGGCGATTTCTACAAGTTCTTCCCAGTCTCCAACTAGCACTGAATCTTCTGTCACAGGACGGTATTTCTTTTTATACTCTCTTCTAGGTAAGCCAGGGATAATTGGCAACCCTCCAAGCTTCTTTACGTATGCCCGGGTGTGTCTTCTTAGGTCATTAACTACTTCGTTACCAACAGCATATAGATGTTCTCTTTTTTCTTCTTTCAAAAGTGGATTACGTGGTCCACTACTTTCAGAACTGTAACCAGCAGAATAATCTCGAGAAAACGGGTTTCCTCGGCCAGCCATGCACTGGCGGCCCTCCTTCTAGCGCCAAAACTGTTGAGGCCTGGAAATTCGCAAGCGACAACAGTAAGGGATTCTCCCCAATCAACATTCCCAACTAGCCCGTCGACTGTTTGGTATAGGGAATCTGTCCGGTTTGCGGTCCGGCTACCGTAGGTCAAGTAACAAAACAAAGGATTTACTGGTTGCGGCCCGGTCCACCCAGTTTTTGCATTTTGACTTAAGATATGAAATGCAAGTGCCTAACTAAATGAAGGGTGATAAAGATGCCAGGAGCAGTCACAATGTGATGCGCAGGTTCTTATCTTATGGCTCATAGGCATCCAAATCGTATACAACAAACAAAAGCAAACTGACTATCTAAACTATCCCTAGGGAGCAGAATTAGCATTTATTAGTGAGTAATACATTTTGTTTTATACATAATGAATAATTACAGATAGCTGATACTTCTTTCAAGACACATGAACACTCACAGATATTTAAATAACCAGATAGCTGATTATTTTATAAAACAACCTTTATTACTCACAGTGGAAAATATCCCAAAAGATACCGAAAAGCATTCAATAAGAACATAGGTTCAGGAAATTAAACACTCTTACAGTAAATGAAACCAGCTGAAAACGAAATAGTTCTTCTTCAACATTATTCATTAAATAGTATTGATACATTCCATTCTTCACTCTCTCCAACGGGAAAAATTGCAGTTTCCTTTGCAAAACGAAGTAGTTTCTCTTACAAACAAACATTTACAAAATTTTCCAGGGAAAAAGCCCCCTCTCCTTCCTACTTTCAAATATTTAAACTGCTACAGCCGACCCTTCGGGCTCCCCCCAGACGTGTGGCTTTTCCGTTGCCTAAACGTTTCCTGTCCCCCATCTTTCAACGCACATTCATGATTGGTTGGGTAACTGTCGGGCCTTTCAGAACTCCGCGTTTGCTGTTAAACGGTCCATCTTCCTTCACGCCGTGGCATTTTGATCGCTACTCCGTGCTCACCTGCAATCGATCGACAAGCATCATCCACTGGGATTACGTTATAAAACAAAATAGTCAGATCTACTCATGAAACAACCAGCTTGCAAGGAAATCACCAGGCGCCGATACCACTACCTTGACCATGGAGGGAAACTTACTGGAGGCTCAACAATACTTACATCGGCTGGGTAGACCACTCCACAGGTGGGAAACATCATTAATCAGATGTCGAAAGGATGGTACGTCGAAAACTGAAAGGATCTCCCAGCCGAAACGGCGGACGAGACAAAGGCTGAAGGCAAGCAACGAGGACAGGAGGAGGCTAAGTCGGACGTCGGCAGACATTAGAATCGGAAGCTAAAAGAAACTCCCAGCCAAAACGGCAGACGATTCAGGGCTACGGGCCAGCGGCTTAAGGTTAACATGAATCGGACATCGGGGATATTTAGAGAGTCGGACGCTACAACGATCTGAGAGCTGCAACGACGGCGGAACAAAAAGCTCACAGCTTTCGATCTGAAATTAAAAGAGGCCCAACCGCAAGAAAAATTCAAGTGTTCAGGCACAGCTAGGTTCGCTCTTTCTCCGAAAAAGAAACTATGAAGAACAAAGATTTTCTTTTTTTCGACCAGTAAACCAGACATCCACGACTCAAACTGAAACTGAACAAGGCATAAATAAACCGGCTGACATCCATCTTCAAAGTGAAACGAAAAGAAGACAAGCCCGCGAGGCTCAAGAATTTAACGATCAAACCAAGCAAAAAAGATGAGGAGGGGCCTAGAATTTAAATAAAAAATGAAATTGGGGAGAACAGTTGCGGCAGCAACACTTCCCTCAAAATTTCATGACAAAATATTGAGTTGAAGTGGGTCGAATAAATATAGAACAGAGCATGATAGGAGTAGTCCAAAGTGCAATCATATTTTTCTAATTTTAGTGTTGACTATTCAAACTTTGAATTGAGGATTGCATATGGAAGGTCAAGAGACCATAATTGCCTTGTAATATTTCAAATATGCAATGTTAGAGCTACCTAGTGAATTGAAAAGTATTGGGAGATGAACAGTCAATCACACTAGAATAAATATCTTAATCCTTCATGTGATTGGAGACTTTGGTCTAAGTCCTTTGGCCTCTCACAGATGGGCCTTTGGTCTCTCATAGATTGGCATGGAGAGTGATATTGCTAGAATCTATAGAAATTAAGGTTTTTTTTATTGTATGAGGTTGAGAATTGATGTATTCTCATTGGAGGAAAATATATTGAGTTTTGTGTTGTTTATTTTTGTGTGTAAGCTCTTTATAAATTTGTGTTGTTTATGTTGTGAGTTTCTATTGTGGGATTCTAATACAAGCCCAACGTTGCATTATTAATGTATAAGAATGATAAGAAACAAATTGGAGACAACAAGCTTTCTAAGATTGCTTCATACTCTATTCAAAACCACCTATGGCTTAAGCAAGGCTGGCATAAAGATGCCATGTCTTGGCTAAATCATTGAAGAGTTGAGGAAGATATCACTATGTAGAATAGAGGTAATATTGAGACTTCTTACTGCATCTAAATTTATAGACAGGTTGTGGTGTGATACAAAATAAGGGGATAAGATAAAATTAAGATATTATGAGGTAATTAACCTAATCTATAAGATTAGTTTTGGTAAGTTTGTTGTCATTTATTTTGATGACATTCTAGTTTTCAGTAATAATAAAGAAGACCACTTGCAACATTTAAAGGTTATATTGGATACGTGGCTAAAACATCATCTTTATGCAAACCTGAATAAATGTAGGTTCATGCAAGAATGTTTGGTATTTTTGGGTTTTGTCATCTCAACAGGAGTCAAGATGGATTTAGAGAAGGTCAAAGCAATTTTGGAGTAGCTTAGTACTAGGAGCATAATAGAGTAAGAAATTTTCATGGGTTGGACACCTTTTACCAAAAATTTATTCGAAATTTTATCAATACTATAGCACCCATAATAGATTGAACCAAAGGCACATTATTCAAGTGGACCATGAAGCTAAGGAAAGTTTCAAGTTTCTAAAGAAGAAGGTAACTGAGGCACCTATATTAGCCTTAGCATATTTTGATAAAGTTTTGAAGTAGATTGTGATGCCTCACAAGGGGGAATTGGAGATGTACTTATCCAAACAAGTAGACCAATTTCATTTTTTGGCGAAAAGTTGAATGAGGTAAGAAATAAATACTCCACATATGATGTAGAATTTTATGCAATTGTGCAAGCATTGTGAAATTGGAGGCATTATCTAGTGCCAAAATATTTTTGTGTTATTTATCGATCACATTGCATTAAAATATGTGAACACCCAGAAGGAATTGAATGGTAGATATGCAAAATGGGTCTCTTTATTACAAGGTAACACCTTTCTTCTAAAGCACAAATCAAGAAGGTAGAATCAAGTTGCAGATGCTTTGAGTCGGAGCACTATTATTTTGACAATGGAAAATGAAGTAAATGGGTTTGTTGTATTGAAGTATCTGTATGTGTCAAATAACAATTTTTGGGAGATTGTGGAACAGTTGAAGAATCCAGTCACTGGGAACATGGATCTTATTCAAGGTGAATATTTTATGCAAGATGGCTACCTCTTCAAAGGAAAACAACTATGCATTCCAATGCATTCTATAACTGAAAATTTTATCAAAGAACTTCGTAGTAGAGACTTGGAAATAAATTTTGGGAAGGATAAGACACTAGCCTTAATCGAAGATAAGTATTATTGGAAGAAGATGAAAAGGGATATAACCAGGTGTCTAGAACGATGTAGTATTTGTCAAATGGGTAAAGGACACTCACATAATATAGGACTGTACATGCCATTACCATTTCCCAGAGACCCATGGACAAATCTGAGCATGGACTTTGTGTTGGCTATCCCAAACACACAACAAGGTAATGACTCTATTTTTATGGTTGTTGGTAGGTTCTCTAAAATGGATCATTCCATTGCTTGCAAGAAAACTAGTGATGCATCAAGGGTGGCAGGATTGTTTTTTTTAAATGGTTAGATTCCATGGTGTTCCAAAAACTATTACCTATGATAGAGATACTCGGATCTTGGGTAATTTTTGAAGGAATTTATGCAATAAAATGGGGACTAAATTACAGTTCAACAGTTCCTATCACCCCAAATAGATGGGAAAATAGAGGTAGCAAATTGGAGTTTGGGAAACCTATTATGAAGCACTGTCAGAGAGAATACTTAGCAGTGGTATCTGACTTTACCTCAAGCAGAATTTTCCTACAATAGTTCAGTGAATAGATCTACAACTAAATATCCATTTCAAGTTGTTTATGATAGAAATCCTATGGGTGTCCTAGATTTGGTGCAGCTACCTTTTGGGGATAGAATCAATGGTGATGGGGAAGCATTTGCAAAACACATTCAACAGTTGCAGTGACAAGTGAGACAAAAGTTATAGGCTAGTAACAAGCAGAACAAAATTATAAACTATTCTCACCAATGACATCAAGTATTCAATGAAGGTTATTTGGTGACACTTTATTTATGGAAATAGTGGTTTCCTAGAGGAGCCTTCCATAAATTAAAGTATAAGAAAATTGGTCCTTGCAAGATTCTCAAGAAAATTAATGGTAATGCTTATAAGGTTGATTTATCAGTTGATCTCAATATTTCGTTTTTGTTTAATGTTTCTTATTTATCTATATCTTCCATGGGTATGATATGGGTGATGGCAGTGAGGCAGATACGGATTGGTAATAGCCCCTTTTGAGAAAGAAAAAGGAAAAGACTATGCATATTTTAGATAAGGATATCCTTCATACTCAACAAGGCCAACACAACTGATATGTGATAGAGTTGGAAGACTTAGCACCAACAGAGAGTACATGGATTACATAGGGGGGCTTGTTTAATCTAGATCTTGTTAAGTGGCAGTGGTTTGAAGGCACTAACTTGCAAGAGCTATGTTGTTTTCAACTAGAGAAGAATGATGCAGGTATTTTCAAGGGCTAAAAAAAATGATGATGCAAGGATTTTCGAGGGTCATAACTTTTGACTCAGTTATTCATTTTGGATGAAATTTAAGAGGAAGTTGTATTCCGAAGAGTTCATTGCATTGACTGATCAAATCCTTCTGTTCAAACCTTTTTCCAACACTTTTTCAAGGACAAATTCCTTCATATAAGGCCTCAAATTGGGGTTTTAGTGTTTTTTGGGGATTCTTGCATGACTTTAAAATTGACCACTAGCTAAAAAATAAATTGTGATACACATGTTGTCAACTTGATTTTTTATTAGGTGCATAAAACAAGAGATAACTGATAATTACAAATTTTAAAATCCCCCCCCAAAACACTAAAACCCCAATTTGAGGCCTTATATGAAGGAATTTGGATCGAGAAAAGTGCAAAAATAGGTCCATTCAGAAGGACCTTATCGGTCACTGAACGAAATCATCGAAATACAATTTCCTCTTAAATTTAATCCCAAACAAATAACTAAATCAAAATTTATGACCCTTAGAAATCCCTGCATCTTCATTTTTTGTTCAGCCCTCGAAAATCCCTTTATCAAAAGTTACCTCTATGCTTTAACTAGCATAATGAAGAAAATCATCATTTCTAAGATAAGAACTAACTATCACAAGCTCCAAAGTAAAACAACACTCTGGACAATTCCTAAAATGTAATTTGATGAACAAAATTTTCATCTTTGTGATAATAAGAGGGTTGAAAGATGAAAATCGTTTTTCATAGAATGTCTTGCATACACCCACATTATAGAACAATTTAAAAATATTGGCTACAATATTAACCTTCCTAACATTTTAACTCATCATAACTATAGTGATTTAGGAATGCTTCTCTTTAAATATTTCCAAGCAAAAAATAAAAGGAGTTGCCTAAACGTTAGACAATTTTGACTTTTTCGACCATTGCTGATAGAATCCAATGATTTAATGTTTGGCCAAATCATAAAGTTTTATTGTTCATAATTCATTTTTTATTGCAAAAATGAACTTTTCCACCCTAAAAAACCCCAGTTCCACCCCAGCTATCAAAATATCAATATCTTATATCTATGATTCCAACAATTTTAGTCAAATTTCGGGGAAAATGGTTGGAAAAAAAACTATAAAAGATGTCCAAATTATCTAATCTCTAGACTCGCTCTTGATAAAAAATTAAAGAAAACCGTGTGAGTCCTTACTTTTTTTAAGGTCTAATAAGTCAAAGTTGGCCACAGTGGATGTTAATGATGATGATGATGATGATGATTAACGTCCAGTGAGACCAACTTTGGTCTATCGGACCTTAAGAAGGATAATACTTGGTTTACTTTAAAATCATGTTCCTATGCTAAAAAAACTTGCCAAGAAGCTTTCCAAGCTCACTATAGTTTGGAAAGTTAGGAGGTTCTAAAGGTTTGTATTGTAGAAAATACTATGAAACTCAGATCTAATGTGGGTGTAAGCAAGGCACTCTAAGAGAAAGTGATTTTCATCTTCAACGCTCATAGACTCACATAGATGGAAAACCCTTTCCGCCCATGGAATTTTAGGAATAGACCAACCCCCTGTTTTGCTATGGATTTCATGAGAGTTCATTCTAATCTTGGCTATATTAATTTTCTTCCATGAGCTAGTTACTACTGAGAGATACTTCTAATCTTCGAAGTTAGGATTAATGACCTTCTTATAGTATCCTAATTTTCTCTGTACCGCTAAATTTTCCTCACACCACAATTTCTCTTTAAACTTAGAAGTAATAATATTTTTGACATTATCAATATGATGCAAAATGTCATTTCCATCAATGCTGCGATGGTTTAACCAAGCCATGGTATCTTTACACCAACAACGCTTAAGGCGTAGTTGGTTTTGACTTAAGTTTAAATCAATTTTAGGAAGTCTCTTGTTTCCCATGTTATTTATCTCATGCTTGTACATCAAGTACGTAGTCATAGCCATGCTCTCGATGGGGGGAAGATCCACTTCTATGAGGAGAATAAAATAAGGCGTATTGCTTTTAATTTTGAGGTTATAAGTTATAAACCACTTCTAGATTTTCTCAATCTTCCTCCAAGATTTTTTAGAAATGCTGCACCCCCAGACTTCACAACCATACAAGATAACATGGATGAAATAGGGTTTTCTAATTAGAGGGGTCATTTTTATTACCACTTTTAGAAATAGGAATAATGAGGCTTTGATTCCAAGTTGTAGGAAACCCTTTCTTGACCGCTAGATTAAAGAGTTTGTGGATGTGTGAGATGAGGACATGTCCTCCAATTTTTAAGATTTCCACTTGGTAGCCTTCAATGTCTTTGGATTTTCCATTTGCTAAGCGCTTAACCCCGAAATCTATGTCTTCTAATGAGAAAAATTTATTCGTTGTAAAAAGGTTTTGAATGTTATGTCTAATATCTGGGGATTCATGAAGCTGTTTAAGATAGGGATTCCAATATTTAAAGAAATTTTATTGTCTTCTTTTGTTTTGCGAGTTAGAATTTGCCTCCAGAATTTCTTAGGAGCCACCTTGGAGAGGTGTAGGATGTTTTCCTTCCTTTTACTTAGATAATGCCTTTTTTCTTTTAATTAAGGCTTTGTAGTGATTTATCTTATCCATTTTTATCAAATCTACAGTAGTTTGCTTAATTTATTTACTCGTATCTTTACACTCTTGATCATACCAAGGTTTGGTTCTACTTTTGCTCGTTTTAGTTGAGACTTCAATAGAGAAATCGTTAATGGACGATGAGAGGGTTGTAGCAAAATTATGATAGATATTTTCTATATTATCCATACTAGACAAAGGAAACAGTTCACTTTTTAGATCACGGAGAAATATGTCAGCTTTATTTTTTATCGAAGATCACGTGCTTTTGGCAATGATAGTTTTCCTCCTTGGGATCTCTATTCATAACAATATTGAGAGTTATAATTAAATGTCTATGATCAGAGTCGGGCTCATGGTCGTTGAAGATGTTGAAATATATTAATTCGTTGTATAGTGGATATCAAATATAACATAATCTACGACACTACTGACAAGCCCATGGATACAAGTCATCCGGCTAGAGTTTGTTCATTTTGTTAGACCATTGCAAATGATAAGATCTTGAGCACTACAAAATTTGACCAGCTTAGAATCGAATAAATTTTCACCTAGATCTTCAGAACTTCTTTGGTACATGTTAGCTAGCTCAAGGTCTTTATCTAACCAAAGAGGATTAGGGTTGGAATAATTGCTTAAAATATCATCCTGGTTACTGGAAGTTCAAGCATTGAAGTCACCCATCAAAAGGATATTTTTGTCCTTCCAGAAATATCACATTCTAAACCATTATAAGGACATTTTATTATTATCCAAATTGGTTTTTTTGATAGAAGTTGGAATTAATAAGGGAAAAACAATAGATGGCTATGTAGGTTTTTTTACCATTAATGTCTATGATCTCTATCCAAATAAATAATCACCACTATTACGGATAAAAATTCCTATGGCTTGGAGTGGACCACAACAGACAGTATGACACCAAAAATCAATCCACTTCACAATATGCTAAATAAATAAACAAGTCTAACAATAAGGGATGAGAAGCGTACCTTGTTCCAGACGTTTGTAGTAGATCCTCGTTGAGATTTCAATCACACTTGCACTTACATAGTCATTCTCAACAACAACAAAAACATACAAGCATGATATATGTAAGTGTTAGAACCTACTCTAGCATATATAAATCCAATATATAACCAAAGAAACTACATCCATGGATGAAAAATATTCATAGTTACACATATAATGGACGAGAAATGGATATTTCTATTTAAGTATAAATAGAGATATGAGTGACAAACTTTGTCGGCACCTCATCGAAATAAAAAAACCGAGTCCTCCACCTGGGCCTCCACCACTTCAATCCTTCGTATCGATGGCAATCTCATAAGAAAATGACAAGCTTGGGACGAGCCTCAATGGCTACTCAAAGGATAAGGGGATGCAGACTCAAGTATGAAAGAATGGGGCACAAATCCACTATAGTTCCTTTGCTCTCACAAGTTCTCCTCCTCTAATGCATCCAAGTAGCTCAATAGATATCCCTTCAATAGGAAGTGAAGGGTCGAGTCGAGGCGTTTCCAAGCATATGGATGGACAATAGTCAAGTTATTTGTGAATTGATGAGGAAAACTCCAAATATTTTATTTTTGAGCACATTTTCCGATGTACGCAGATCATAGTGGAGCAAGCTACATGTACACGCTGTTTGTAGGTTGGTGACCCACATATACCCATAAATAAGACTTTTTTAAGGGATTTTTTGGATCATCAAAGTTATATTGAGCAAAGGGGGGTCCAAAGAGTCTACATAGGACATGGAAGGCCATAAAAACATGATCCACTAAGTGTGGTAAAATCAGGTATAACAAATGCCCCCTAATGTGTGAGGTCAGATGGGTAACGTGATGGTTGAACACTATAACAATCCTAGAAGTGGAGTAATGAAGACCCATGTGGAAAAATCGACCACTCATCAGTACAATAAAATGATAGGTCTCAACATGTGAATGCAAATATAAAGTGTAGCAATCCTTGGATACATAATAATACAATGGTCATGAATAGGAATAATAGACATATGTCACAAGTAGTCATCGCCACGTATAATATATAGTGAAATAAGATCTTCATACTGAATGAAGACATATGATGGTACACTGGAATATGGTCATGAGAACTGAGATCTCATAGATACTATCATGATCAAGGAGGTATCATATATGGAATGCAACCAAGCTCAGAGCTCTTCTATGCAAATCATCGCTAGTACATGTCCCATCACACAAATAAGGGTGTCGAGGTATAACATGATGGACCATCGTCCGATTATCGGTCATTGATGTATACCATTAATAGATGTGAGATATCCCACCGATAATTATAATGGAAATCAAGGCACATAGTGCAATCAAACAAGTGTGAATATATGTGTTGAGGTCAAACACTTGAGAAAGTCCATCGATCAGGGGATATTGATGTATTCCCAAAACTGTCAATGGTGAGAGAACCTGCCACTAATGGCTGCAAGTCTCAAGGAACTCAATGGACTCTAGATCCATATTCCAGAATAAATGATCTAAAGTTGATGGAATGGAATCTGCTAGAAGGAGGGAATTAAGGAATCCTGCATCAACCAGCATGAGGTACACAACAACACTGGATAATTTGGAAGAACTCGGATAAACAAGATGTGCACAAACCCGTAACTGCATAAGGAATGGCTGACATGCAAAGACAAGATAATTGAGGAATGGATAACATGCAAAGACAAGATAACTGAGGAATGGCCGAATCAGGCTAGAAATTCCTTCTAACAAGAGCATAAGGCAGATGTAGACTCATAAGCAACATAGAATCAACATGGTAACTAGGACAACTCTGTGACATAGGAGGCATTGATAGAGGCTTCATAGGGACTGGAACCATAACTAGTCGGTGGAGAAACTAAGAGTAATGAGTACAACTCCTAAATTCAAACTAATAACCCAACCAATGGATGTAATATACAGTTCTCTGTTCAAAGGTGACACGACATGACAACTGCCAAAGTAATATCATTTCCCATCTGGTTTTTAATGTTTTTTTATTTTTTTGGTATTTTTCATATTGGAAAGCTTGAAAAAGAATAAAATTTCTTATAGTATGGAACTAGGAGGAAACAAGTGTCGCGGGAAAGAAAACTAGTTCCAAGCAGTGGAACATACCTATGCTAAATGCAGGGACGCATGTGCAGGTTAAGGACACTTGAGGGTGATGTCTCCTTCGGGTATGGGGTAATAAAGATGCAAAAGATATATGGAAGGCTATGTTTGGATAGGATTGATACAAGCTCGGGATATATGGCTCATAAAACTGAAGCAGGGATCCGACATAAGGCTCAATACAACAAGCGGATGCATGACATGCAATTACAACTTGATATAAATGGGAGTCCCTGTGGGAGATGGCTAGCATAAATTTCAAGAAAGAATATGAAGTTCTTGCTCAAAGACATGGAGTAACTACAAGGGAATCCTATACCTAAGGGAGGAATATCAACATGGGTACCAAATGAAAAAACAGGATATATATAGGGCACCCATGTGTAGGAAGGCTCTACCACTTACTTAATGCCACTTCTAATAGCAATGTGAAGGTTCTGTAACATCATGAATTGGGTTCATACCTATAGTTAAGGAGACATGGTCATAGGACAATGCATGATGCATATGAAAAGTGACCCTATCCTATATGCCAGTTCGAATGTATACCTGTTATAGACATGAACGGGTCAAGACCTCAACAAAAGTGCACCCAAATGAATCCCTACACCACAACATTAGGCAAAAACAACTCAACAAGGTTATTAAGGGTCCAAACTATAGGCTAAGTGGGTAAGAATTTCAAAAGAAATTTGTTAAATAGTAAAAACTGACATTTTCACCATACCATTTTTTTTACCCCAAATTGTGCATTTTGATCCATTTGGACCACAAACTTCAACTGTCAATTCCAAGATCTAGGAGCAATGAAATCACGAGACGTCGAGACCAGGTAAATCCTACTCTCATTCGTCATAAATTCCATGCATTTATTTTCATTTTCCACGATATATTTTTTTAGCTTGAAGCAACCATAAATGGGTATCCCAACCCATGCAGGTCACAAGCCATCGGGTCGCGTATAGGGCCTAATGCATGCAGACAAAGTACATACAACCCACGTACATAAGCCACTGTTACCAATAAAAGTCACATATAGGGCCACGTACACCCAATTTAATGGCAAACTCTCATCAAAATCCAATGTTTTTTTTTAGGATGGTGCTCGAATTGAGGGAGCATGAGCATGAGGATGTGGGTAGAGAAGTCCACCAAGACATAACGGTCAACAAGATATTAAAAAAATGTGTGTTATACAAGTTTTGGAAGCTTTGGGGTTAAGGGGCCAACCAAGACTTCTTCATATGTTTTTTTACTATTGGGGCCCAGACACAGAGGCTTTTCAGCTTGATGGGATGCCCCTGATACTAGAAGTTGAAGATATCTACTTCATTACCAGAATATCCCGCCGAGGTGAGGTAGTAAACTTGCAGGCTCTTAGGGTGGGAGTAGGGCTCACCATCGAAGAGTATATAGTCATTTATTTCCTTTCGGATACTGAGAATATCGGAAGACAGGTTCCGATGAACTCCATCTAGAGCCTGAGTCTCAAGGTGATAGTTCTAGTACTAGCTAGAATAGTAGGGTTGGTTTCACTCCATCATGCCTCCAGACCTCT
>LPNX010437021.1:0-106489 GCA_001517045.1 Pseudotsuga menziesii | reverse complement strand
TATTAATACTAATGATTAATTAGTTAATTAAATCAAGAGACAAGCCTCTTAGTAAAGGCACGATGGTATTATAAAAAACCCATCATTGTAAATGTATATCATCACTTATATTATCAAATATATTTTATCCATACATGAACTATTTATCTTATTTACATTGGTTTATCTCGTAAGAACATAATTTTTCTGTTTCACATTAGTACTGAACGCCATGAAACAACAACTGACAGAGTACAAGCTAGGAAGGATAAAGAACTTAGGGTTTGCCAACATACTTAGCACTTTCTTTTTCGAGCGGATACCGGTCCTTATCCCAAGCTTCGAGGTTCCTCCACATAGTCTATGGGATCTAGCCCAAACCTGTTGGGCGGAGATGATGTGGCGGTGAGGGGGAGTTCAGACAACGAGTCATTTCCCACCACACTTTCTACCACTAGTGGAGGCAAAAAATCATGGTCATGGATGACTATCCCTATGCAGATATCGACTTCCATGGAGAACCAGACATGCCACTACCACTGAGTGCCACATACGATGACATAGGTAAAAAATCCCAAATGTATTTTGAATTATTTCATTTTTATTTTTGATATAATGGAATCAAAAACATGTTTTTGGTGGTATCACGTACTAACAATGATCATGTATATGCATATGTGGGTCCGAGACAACCATATGGTTTCCCCCGACATTGTCGGATGGGGTGAGGGGATGACATGATCGGTGCAGATGCTCTAGAACATACACGACAACTTTGCCAGACTGACACATAGGGTACCCATGGTGCAAGTCGAGGAATCACCTGAAGCGATGAAGAGACACATAGTAGGAGTACTCCATATATTGGTTAGACTATTTTGACAGTTGGATAATGCAATTGTTTGTTACCATGACCATCACCCTCTCCCACAGGAGTAGTGCCTAGATAGTCTTTTTGTATCGACCATATAGTTTTTTGGTGGCTTAAATCCCCAATTTAGTATCATGAATTTTTTTACTGTAACACCATTTTGAACTATATTCAGAGTTAAAAAAATGTATAGTGATCGTATTGATGTGTTTAAATGTGAATTGAACTTGTATGCTTCATTGTTTATGCAATAAATGCCAGTCTAAAATGTAATTTACATAAGAATCAGCAACATGATTGTAAATCCTAGGAATGTGAATGTATGTTATGTAGTCAAATTGTCATTCTAACAATATTACTCGTAAGAACCTTCACAATAAATTCGGATCTCAGATATGGTACACACCATTTAATTGTGACACAACCAGTCATGAGTCAATATAGACTTCAAGAGATCAAACACCATTGGATATGGCATCGCGTAGTAACTCAAGATTGGGTATGGCGGCTAGCACCATGAGCATATCCTAGTTATGCCAAAGATTTTGACGACATCTGTCAAAACAAGGGAAATCATGTCAACAAACCGAATCTCTATAAGGGGACCAAAAGTAAACTATGAAACTGTACAATAATATACAATATATAAGCCTCAACTGAGAATTAGGCATCGTATTTTTTGGGATAGAGCCCATTTCTAGGCTTTGCTAAGGTTTTCCCTTCATAATCCTCTAGCTCATAGGCGCCCTTATCTAAGACACGTTTTACTACATAAGGCCCATGCCACATGGGATTAAATGTACCTGCCCCTTACGGTTCACTAGCTTGGTCATACAGGAGGACCAAGTCACCTTCATTAAATCTACAGGGATGGAGAGAATTATCAAACTGATCCTTCACACGATTCTTATGGATCTCAAGAGCAACTATGACATCCCGACGCTTCTCATTAAGGTGCTCTAAGTGGACCAAACATTCTTCGAACTCAAAAGTCTCTAGTAAGATATCTATGACTAGTTTTAATGGGAATTTCACATTCAACCAGTAAAACCGAATCCACCCCGTGTACTAGTTGATATGGAGAAAAACCAGTGGCAGTCTTAACTGCAGTTCAGTATGCCCACAAAGAAGGGTAAAGCATAATGTGCCAATTGGTATTTCTTTATCTAATGGTTTTTTGCAGAATGGAATTAAGATATTTGTTCACTTTATCTAATGGTTTTTTTCATAATGGAATTAAGATATTTGTTCACAGCTTCAACCTATCCATTCACTTGAGGATAATAAGAAGAGGAGTACTCTTTCTTATATCCTAATTTCAAAGATAATTCATCCATCATCTTATTTTGAAAGTGCTTTCCATGTTGAGTGACAAGCTCTTTCAGGATACCAAACCGATTGATGATCTGATTGAATATGAAATGAGTAGCTGTCTCACCGTTGGATTTAATAGTAGGCATAGCCTCTGCCCATTTCGTGAAATAGTCCATGACCACTATGATGTGATGCTGCCCCCCAACCGAAGCTAGGTTGCAATCTATAAAGTATACCCCCCACTTCATGAAGGGACCGACAATGATAAATGATGTAATGGGGTGGGATGCAAGCACATATTCCGTGCAAACACCTAGAAAGGGTGGCACCTATTGACCACATTAACACAATATTTAAAGATAGAAGAGCAATAATAACCTACTCTAAGGATATTTTGAGTTGTATCAAGCCTAAATAAATGACCACCACATGCCCCATCATGGCAATCATTCAGCACAATCTCAGCCTCATCATGAGTCAAACATCGATGCAAAATAGAATCCACCCCACGACGATAAAATGTGTCACCGATAATAAGATAGTTCTTAGCATTATGTCATAAACGTCGACATTCATACCATGAGAGGTGAGGAGGAACCTTCAAAGTCCATAAGTATATGATGATATCACCATACCAAGGATCCGCAGTCAAAATAAGGAATATATGATCATCCACAAAGGAATCTTCATGAATTTCGTCTTCATCCAAACTAGGGAGATCTGACATGAGCTCCGCAAAAACTAACAATTTCTTTGACTTTGCCAAAACAAAATTGAGATCAAATTCTTGCAAAATAACAATCCATGTATTGTACTTTCCCCTATTAGTCGTCTAGTCAAGACAAACTGAAATTGATTGATATGAATTACGGTCGTAGTCTGGAGAAGCAGTATATAATGTCTCAATCCCTGTACTGCATGAACAGTCGCTAAGGATGGCTTCTCTATGTGACTATATCAAAGTTCAACATCAATGAGATTTTGGCTAAGATAGTAGATAATGTTCTCTTGGAGCTCATCGTCCTCTTGAACCAAAACCATCCCAATCATCTCTTGATACACGACTAGGTATAATAGAAAATCACAGTTGTAGTCAAGTGGACTAAGCACGGGGGTTGATTACAAGGCTTTCTTAAGTTCATCGAAGGACTCCTGGGCTCACTCATCCCATATGAATGGAATATTCTTCTTCAAGAGGCACATGAAACCCTTGATCAAATCAGTGAAATTGATGACAAAACTCCATAAGACATTAGCCATCCCTTGGAGACTTTGAAGATGTCTAATCATGTGTGGGGGAGACAACTGAAGTAATTCCTCAACCTTCATAGGATCAGCCCTAGTCCCCTCCTTAGAAATGATAAACCTTAACAACCGATCCACTCTCACACAAAATATACACTTTTGAGGGTTTAATCGAATTTGATCACGACGACATCTTTCGAAAACCAACCGCAAATTGTCTAGATGATCCACTCTCAAATGAGAGTGAGCATCTAAGTCGTCCATATAGACTTCGATAATATGCTTAAGGTCATGAAAAGAAAATGTCATCACCCGCTAAAATGTAGCTCTGACATTTTTAAGGCTGAAAGGAATCTTTTGGTATGAAAACATACCCCAAGGATAAATGAAAGTATTCTTGTGTTTATCCTCGGGTTTGATTTGTATTTGGTTATACCTTGAAAAACCATTCATAAACGAGAATACTTCTCTCTTGGCACACTCATCCAAAATCTGATCTATGAATGGTGTGGGAAAATTATCTTTTGGACGGGCCTTATTCAGGTCTCTAAAGTCATTGAACACATAGATAGTTCCCTTCTTCTTATCTATCGGAATGGGATTGGACACCCATTCAGTCAAGGGAATCGGATAGCTAAATTCTACTTTGGGTAATGTTTCCATCCCAACCTTAATAGCAGGAGCCTTATGAGGGCTCATCGCGCGTAAATGATATCGAATAGGCTTAGCATTAGGATAAGTTTTAATTTCATGATCGACAATACGAGGGTTTATTCTTGGCATCTCATTATACGACCAAGAAAAAACATCATGAAACTCTTTAAAAAGATCAGTGTATGCCTTAATTTCATCAGGAGAACAATCTGCACTAATGTAAACATTTTCTATCTTGTGAGGAATCCAAGAAATGTTAATAGGAATCGTAGGTGATAAGTTCGCCATGTTCCCTTTATCATATACACCATTATTTCCTAGTGGGACAAGGGGACAACCAACATTATTGCTAAGGGTTGACCTAAATTCATCATGCTCGATCCGTTCGAGCTCCCTGAGGAAGTAAGAGTGATGGTGCAACTCCCCCCAAGGTTTTTCCATACCATTCATGGCCTCAATAATCGCTTCCTCTAAAGGAAAAACATCATCAAGGAAATCATGTGAGCGTGACAACGTAACCGCTCAAGTAGGCAGTGCAAAGAGATCCTCCTCTTTCATCTCTGAAGAGGAAGGACCAGGGTCTACAACAGGATCAAAAAGAGCTTTGTAAGAAGCCTTCGCTATAGACGATGACATCTCCATCTTGGTAGGTCCAAGGTCCTCATCCGAAGTGATCAGAGAAGGGAGAGTCCAAGGGTCATCCAAATACATAGTGCGAAATGAGACGAAAATCAACGACGACGAATCACCACCAAGAGTGGAACCAATATCTAGGATTGGTGTTGCAATATTAAAGGATCCCATCATTGATGGATACATTCAAACACCAATATTCTCAGTTGTTGGCTGATAATTGTCAATGGTCGAGATGGTAGATCCCAACGATTCAACCAAACTGGAACTATCAAATGACATTAGGTCAATCGTGACAATTCGATCCTCAAAAGTAAATCAAATGACATAGAAAATGGAAGACACGATCACTTTCATAGTGTAGATCCAATTCCATCCCAATAAAAGATTGTAGTCAAGGGGTGCATCAACCACCTCAACCTCGATCAACACAGTCTTCCCTCCCAATTGGACTTGGAGAGAGGCAATAATACCATGCGGCCGAAAATAATGTCCATCAAATGAAATCAACATGGTCATGGATTTCGACAACATGGGTGATTCAAGGCATTTCCAACAATCTAGAGACGTCACAAAGGCTACAACACATTCATAAACTACTGTGTGTTTGATCATTTTATTCATACACTCCACATGGACTAAGAAAGCCACATGGTAAGGCAAGCAAGGTTGGACCTCATGGGTTTCAAATATAACTGTAGTGGAAGGATTAGAATCAATCATCCCAACGAATTTCAACAATGCTCTCCTCTATGCAGGACAAGTCTGAAGGACTTCAAGAGGTGACATCACACAGGGAGTCTGACCCAAATCCTCATCAATAGAATAATTTTGGGCAAATCGAGCATTAGGATTGTGCCCAGAGCACTTTAGGACTCCCTTAGGTATATGAGGTATATCTTCAGGCTTGTCGATATGCAAATATTTCTCTGGAGGTGTAGGCTCTTTACCCAAGTGGGGTTGTGACGGACCGTAATTATTTTTTTTTTAGTCGCAACATTAGCGACAGACATCATGTTGATACTACTATGGCCACCTTCCACATTCGGTGGGTTTTTATGCCCACCAAAAGTGCTTCCAACGTTCATGTTCCTCGAAGTCATATTTTGATTATGAGGTAAAGGATCAGTCAACATATCTGGGATTTGTGTGATGAACTTCGAGGCCTCATCAATATGGGGGAACAAGTATGTGAGATGGTATCGGCCCCCACAAATTTTGCAAGGGAATTTAACCTTTCATTTAGGCTTCTCCCCCCCCCCCCCAACATCATTTCTGTTCTTGTGATCATTCGGGTTCTCCTTCCTATTCCACCCCTTCTATTATTTCTCCCCTCCTTTCTATTACGTCTGGGTTGCTGGTTACCCTTCTGTTTTGAAAAATGTACCAAGAGTGCATCCTCTGATTAGGTGTTATTGGATGAAGCCACAGCTTATCCGGTCATAGGATGATTAATAGAAAAATTTCACATTTGTTTCATAACCTGGTCTATGACCTTGGTACTCGCAGAGCCAACAATACAATTGACATGTGGCTCAAGTTTAAAATTAGGTTCGAAGTTTGATCGTGATGTATTTGGGATAATCTCATAAAGGATCCCAAACTAAGCATAAATAAAGTCTAACTGCTAAGCTCAGAACTTCAGATGTTGAAACATCCTTTGCAATATAAGGAAATAAGTATTTGAGGAACCATTCCAACAAAAACTGAGGTGGAATTTTGGACTTAATAAACCTCTTTAATCTATGCCACTCTTGAATATGGTCAAAGGTATGCGTGGATTTATCTTGTCAAAATGTTGACAAAATATCAATGTCAGCATCGTAATGTACCGGTAATTGAAAGTGGTTAAGAAAGGTCATGGATAGGTCATTAAATGTCTGATATGTGCCTCCAAGAAACTATATATACGATTTCCCAGTAGGACTCGTAAGGGTGCGTTGAAATAGTCATAGGAAAATAAAGTCATGGTTCAATGAGTTCGAAGATCACCACCAATGGAAAGTAATTAGATGCTCTCGAGGGTACTCACTACTCTTACCTTCAAAATTCGGAATGTCTGAAGGAATCCTGGTAGGGACAACCGACCACATCGGATCGTGACATACCAAATCATTGATCAACTTCGAAAGGTCAGGAAAATTCAACGTAGACAAGAAAGGGAGACTAGGTTGTTCCATCTGGTTCCACACTCCCATAAAAGGTTAGTTCATATAAGGCTGATTAGAGTAAAGACCATGGCCTTGGCCAGTTAGAAAATAACCCCCTCCTACATGATCCATAAAAGGATACATGGGAATATTATAGTTTGGTATACCTTGAGAATGAGGTGCTACATAACCATAATTATAGGATTGATAAACAGGTTGACCCCCGGATACATAAGGAGGCACATATCCTCCCAAGACAATAACACTGAATGGCGAGGGAACACCATGGTTAGAGGAAGCATCACATCCTAAAGGACCATGCGGGATATGAGGAGGATGTGTCATAAGAAAGGCATTGATGGAACATGTGCGGTGGACGATGGAGCATAGGATGGAATGTAAGTCGTGCCTCCAACATTCACATGTATAGGGTCATCTCAGTGACAGTGAACACTAGTGTTATTCTCGGATGAAGGGTATGAAAATACTCCCACAAATGGAGTGGAAGGTGTAGTATGACCACTAACAAATATATCAACATGGAAAGGGATGGAATTGCAGTGCCCCTAGGCACAACACCAACATCAATACCATGATCAACAACAGATGACGCAAAAGTATCAGTAAGGTATGGCATGCCAAACCTAAAGGGACCTATGCTAGAGGGAACATAATGAGTCTCACCACTTGACCTTCCTGAGGAAGACCTCCGATAAGCAGCTACAAAATTCGACAGTTGGGGTCATGAATTGTAGGAATTACTAGCCTCATGAGGGTTAGTTTCAATGGGAGTCCTAGGTCTCACAACGATCACATTCCCCATTCTAGATGATGGAGAAGGAGGGATCTCCACATTCTCAAATGTAGTACTCATGATGAGAACAGTGTGTGAATCGTAGTGTGTAAAATTTCACCTAGAATGTATATTCCTCTTTCGAGGAGGAGGAGGAGATCATCAAGGAGAAATCCCTACTAAATGTCAATATTGGTGTAGTGTCAGAACTCAATCCACGATGACTCCACAAAAATAACAAGACTCAAAGAGCAAACCCCTAATAAAATGTAAGTCAGATGCAAACAAGCCAAGAGGGAGGATATATGAGCTCCTAAATGTAACAGGCAAGTCATGCCTAGGAGAGGCCTGAGACTCTCATACACTACAAGCAGAGGTTTCTAACCAATTATAGTGGCCCTCAGCTTCAATGCATATAGCGACTGTGATGTCCGACTTCTACCTGGCCAGGACACTCACAAAATAACATTTTCAAGTACCCCCTGCGATACCTAAGTAAGGAAACTAAGGTCATCCCAACATAACCAATGCCTAGGAAGAATTTCACAGGCAGGATCTACCATATGGGAAGAGTAAGAAAGCCCGAAGCATGAAAGCACAAAAGGTACCTCAAAATCCCCTAGATATGAATAATATCCTGTAAATATCTTCGGCGCTGCACAGATAGTGGCAAGGGGATATCCCCACCACAAACATGTGTGTTTCTTCATTCTTAACTCCTGTGTAAGAGGAGCCTACTGAGAACACCAATGTGATCTGGCCACATGGTGTTATAGAACTCAGTAAATTCCTTACGCATCTTAACAGTATCTCCGCCAACATTAAGTTTACAATGGAATTGGAGGAAAATGGGAGCATCCCCTTTCTTGATGTCCTTCTAACAAGAAAGGAATATGGTACTTTGGGACATGAAGTCTTCAGAAAAAAGACTCATACAGATAGCTACCTCCACACAGACTCCCACTGCCACCCTTCTCAAAAAACATGAGTTCTTAACACCTTATCAGTTAGAGCCTAAGGATATCAATAAAACCCTAGACAAAACCCACAACAAGAGCCACACTAAATAGAAAACCTCTTTCTATGAGACCACCAACCCTAGAGCTTACTTACCTTACATTCAAGGGGTAACATATAAGATCTCCAAAATCCTCAACAAAAATAATATTACAACGTCCTTCAAACCCCTGGAAACAATTAGGAAGAAAATGAGATCCGTAAAGGATCCTATTGATCATACTCAATTCATAGGTGTCTATAATATCCCTTGCTCTTGCAAAATAATTTACATAGGTGAGACGGGACGTTCCTTAAACACACGAATAAAGGAACATGGAGCTAACATTAGAAATGGACGTACACATACCTCAGCTCTTGCAAAACATGTCGCTAAGACAAAACACCATGTTTGCCTAGAAGACAACAAAATCATCACAAAAAAAGACCATTATTTCAAAAGAAAATTCAAAGAAGCCTTAGAAATAATAAAATTTCCAAACAATCTGAACATAGATGGAGGCATGGAAGTTAGTACAAGATGCCTTCCCTCGATTCTCAATCATAGAAAAAACCCCCTCATTAAAACATTAACTGCTCCCCAACCCAAGTCCTAGAAAGCCGAGCTTTTCTTCTATTGTTTAGACACTTAGGCACCCTTCCTTTGAAATAAAGCCCTCAAAACTTTTAAAAAAAAATTAAAATTTAAAAACTTTTTAAATAAAACCTTAAAATTATAATTAAAAGAATTTTTTTTTATAACCAAATAATTACTTATAACGTCTTAATAATAATAAAAAGTTTTAAAATTTTAAATAATTTTAACAATCTAAATAAAAAATTTCAAAACATTTTCGATAGAATTTTTATAATAATATTATAAAATTTTAATTAAAAAAATTTTAAATAAAAAACTTTAATTTTTTTTTTTAAATTTTATAAAAGGTTTTAAAATATTTTTAAAAATATGTTAATATGTTTTTAACAAAATCAATAATTAAAAAATTAAAACTAAATATTAAAATTCATAATTCCATAAATTAAAATCAATTAGTATTATAACTTTAAAACTAAAACTAATCATTTTAAAAAATTAAGATTATATGAAATTGTTTAGCTAAAATCAACTTGAAACTAATATTAAAACTAATTAAATCTTAAAAATTTTAACACTATTACGTAACTTTGTAACGAAAAATCAAAATAAAATAATATAAAATAATAATAAATATAAAAATAATATATATTATTATTGTAAACCCATCAAAACTTAAAACTAAGAACCCTATTCTCCTTACCTTTTAAAACCTAATTTCCGCTCACAAGCCGACTCTAATTTTATATCTCCATGCCTCTTGTATTAATACCTTAATCCTCTTACTCTCCATATTTGACAATTAGCTCTGATGATGGGTCCTGATATTGATTCGAAACGTCGACTTAGTCAACTAGCTACTATGGTTTCTCCGACATCATCTGATACCAACTACCATAGAAATTTAGTAACAGAAAACACTAATTATATCAAGGATTTATCTTCTCACCTGGATAGACACCTAATTGTTTTGTTTCATAGTCTTGGAAAAATTTACTCAAGACACCCTATTCCAAGACTCTACAACCTAAGCTTGTTGGTGCACCTCTATCAAATAAAAATGTGTAATCAATTTTAAGATAAGCATTAATTTTAAGGGTTGTGGTTACTCAACAGTAATGACTGTGCAACTAGCGATATTATGACTCAACGGTGAAATAAATATGCACACCTAATAAATGATGCCAAGTGCATTTTGTCTTTGAATATGAAAAAGGGGTATGCCACTACATGAAATGCATAAATTTCTCTTCAAATGCCAATGCAATCATTCCCATATGAAATCTCAAACACTACTTAATATAAGAAAACCTAATGCAAGTACCATTTCCATGCAAATGCATATTGCAAAAACATGTCAAAAACAAAATATTTTTGTATTTTGATTATAGATGATATGAAAATGCAATAAAAAGACTCTATAAACTCCCGGACCTTGCAATAAGTATCAGACACAAGCCAAGCAAGAGACTCAGACTAAGAGGTCTAATGCACTAATACCAAAACAAAAAGGAGAAGAATGACAAGAACAAATTTTAACTAAAAGAAAAAAAAGTCTTTAGTCAATACAGAAGCAGTAAACAAGCATCACAAGCACCCAAGAAGACTGAGAAACACTCACAACCCACCAAGAATCTCTCAAACATCAAGATTTGACTCACCAAGAGGGATATGCATGACTATTCATAGAAAACCCGCTTGTATACGTGACAGTAAGTATGATAGCCAACATGTATATGTGACTGTTACCTCTATGACCCGTGTACAACAAGAGAAAGGTGGTAAAAAGGTAAGATAAGACTCAGATTACTTCAAAGGAATACCAATGTGATAACACACTCCTGAACACAACATAGAAACACAGAGAAGCAGAGAGAAAATCGAGTACATCATGCAACCAAACCCCAACAAAAAAGGAAAGACCCCAATGGAGTCACCAATTCTGTTACGGAGAAAACTTCCTATGGCTTGGGGTCGACCACAAAAGACAGTATGACACTGTTGACATAAATCTATCGACAAGGGTTCACACTATGTCGACACCCCTAACCTCAATGATCTCCCTGAGCACCGACCCAGATAAGTTTTACCATGTCTAGAAACACCTGTGAAGAAGATGAAGTCTCACCCAAGATGTTCGAGGGAGAACTGTCGGAACTATGTTTCCACAGTAAGGAGGAGGATCTTGCGCATCTACTATTTAGCTATCGCAACATTACCAAGAGATCGGGAAGGAGTTTTATTATTACTTATTCATATCACTAACCATTTAGATCGCATTGATAACCATTAAAGTTAGATCGTATAATTATGTTTACTCATAAACATATCGATAAGTATGACATTAATTAGAATGCGAAAACATCGCATCATTCAGGAATAACAACCATATTGCGGCATCGAATCATTCAGATCACATCATTAAACGGGAAAATCAAAAAAGCATAAGACAAAGTTTTCATCAACACCCGTTCATGTCATATAACCGTGCGCATCAACACAGGTTCCCAGAAAACATTCTCATCGTTACAACACAGAACAGAACACATATTGATCTTCTATAGACATCAAGAAGATCATCACACATACAATCATGCTCTCGATATCTCCAAAAGCATCCCTCTTTCCTACTACATTCCTACTTCTATATATAGGCTTGCGCCTTTTACAAAATGGTCCACTTTAAACGAGTCTCTAACTGACTAGGACCAAAACTACAAAACTATGACCAATAAATACAAAACTATGACCAAGCTGACTCTTTGTCGACTTTTCCTCCTTGTGCACCATCCTTTTCCTTTTCCACCATCCTTTTCCTTGCGCACCATCATTTTCCTTGTGCACCTTTCTTTGTCTTTCACACCAAAACCTCCTACCAATAGGCCCCCAAGACAATCTTGTCACTCTCCCTTGAGCCACGTCAACTGGAAACTATGTATTCATTAGTTTTTATCTTAAATTTTTCATACTATTTCTTGACTTCCTCAATTGCAGCCCTCTCCTTTTCGTTGATCCCCATGCATTCTTGCACATCCTGCTCAAGTGGATGTTCAACAATCTTAGAAGAGACCTCCTTCCGACTATCTTGAGATGCTTGAAGTGCATTTACTACTTTAAGCACTAGCTACTCACCAACGTCCTGGAACTCGTCCAACTAAGTGGTGTGACATTGTTGATGCTCTCTCGCCTTGGTTACACGTTGTTGCAATGCCTTCAACTCCACCAATATCCTTTCCTACTTATGCGATAGGAAACATCGACATAGAATCTCATTAGGTCCCATCTTATAGAGTTGTCGAGCAATCAACTGGAAATCTGCAGCCCAAACAACCAATTGTTTCTTTCTGATTTGTGGTTAAATCCTCTAGCTTTGTTCCTGTTGCTAAAAAAATATTATTGGATCATAATGGTCATCGACCATTCCAACATTGAATAGCAGCGCATCAGGTAGTCTTTCCTCGATGTTAATTGGCTCTTCTCCTGTGTCAATTTGTGACAAGTGATTAGGCCCCGCATTAAGACGACCCGACTTTACAATGATTTCGAAATCAAACTCTTGGAAGAGTAGCACCCAATGACATATATCCCCCCCAAAACAGGATTATTCACCAGATACTTCAACGCGGAATGAACTATGAACATCTTGAAATGTCCTCCTAATAAGTAGTGGTGAAACTTCTACAATGCGTAGACCATCGCCAATTCTTCTCTTTCATTCGTTGTGTAGTTCCTTTCCGCAGACGACAACTTCCGACTAGAAAAAGTAATCGGATGATCAATATCCCCTTCACCTGGTTGTACCAACACCACTCCTAATGCAATTGATGATGCATTGCATGGACATGGAATTCTTTCATCCAGTCCAGAAATACTAGTATTGGTGTTGTGACCATATTCTTATTCAAAGTGTCAAGACTCCCTTGACACTCATAACTCCATTTGAACTGCACATCCTTTTTCAGCAACTTGTCCATCGACGTTGTGATCACAGCATATCCTCTGATGAACTTTTGATAATATCCCATATATCCTAATGTCGCTTTGATATGTTTTACATTATTTGGCGGGAAAAGTTAACAATAAGCGCACTCTTGGTTGGATCAACCAGCATGCCTTCCTTACAGAAAACGTGCCCCAACAAAATCCCGAATGGTGCACAAAATATGCATTTCTTTGAATTCGGTGCGATCTGATGTTGTCGACACCGCTCTAACATAAGTCACATATTTGCAGGATGATCCTTTACCAACCCATACACCATCCAATCATCCATGTATACCACCAAAAACGTTTGAATAAAGTCCTTGAACGTAGCGACTACAATCCTGGAGAATATCGCAAGTGCATTCTTGAGTCCAAATGGAATCACTATGTACTAAAAGCATCCCCATTCAGTCACAAAGGTTGTCTTATGAAGATCCTCCTTCGTAATCTTGATCTGATGATAGATAGAAAATCCATCCGTGAATGAATAGATCTCCTAACCACCTACTCCTTCCAACACTTTGTCAGTAAACGACGTCGAGAACAGATCATGAAGGCATGCATCATTAAGCTTCCTGAGATTGACATAGATCCAGACCTCTCCTATATTCTTATCTTGCATGACCATTGGACTGATCCACTCCAACTCTTCGAATGGTTCTATGATTCATGTGTCCAACATGCTGTCAAGTTCAGCTTTCACTCTCTCCTTGTATTGCGGTATTCAGGCGATATAGACGCTGCTTCATGGGCTTCGCATCTAGGTTCAGTGGGATTTTCATTTCTCCCAAATCTCCTAAGATCCCTTTCATTTCAGAAAATTTAGTTGGAAACAAGTATTGAAACTCATGCAACAAATCAATGATCTTCGCCATAGTTTATTCATCCCAATAATCTCCTATATTGGCGAACTTTGGTTCCTCCTCTGTCCCAATGTTGACCTTCTGAATCTTCATTGGTTGGTGAATTTTGTATGTTGGCATATCTGGTGCTGCGATGTTCCAACTTCCCTTAGATTCTGGAATATTGATGTTCCTTGGCTCATCTCCATCGTCAGGCCCGACTGTTACATTGTAACACTCCATCATCAACTGCATCATTGGTATCTCATGCGATTTTGCAAGGTGTGCAACTGGAAATATCTCCAAGACAACATTGTGGATATGTTGTAGTGTGCTATGAATCATTGGATCAACATCCGCAAAACTGAATATGTGACTGAAACAGATGTTGGGTCCTCCCATGCCGTGATCTCTCTTTGCAGTTCGACTAATACATACCACTGTCATAGTATTTCGTCCAATGTGTGTACAAAATCATGTACCCACTCATCCTTCGGTCGTGACACCCACACGATCTGACATGCAATCAAATGATCATTGGTATCATTTCACCCATCATACTTCTTGACTTGATAGTGCTCTAATTCATTGAAACAAACTTTTATCAACCTGCGACACAACGATCACCCATTAATCGATTTCTTATGTGTCACCCACCAATGTACTGGAGTACCCTTCAGTGCCTCGTCCAATGCCAATATCCTCTATGGTTCGAAGACCCTGTCTTCGAAGTCAGCAAGAAATTTTGGAAAATCAGGCAATCCTTCATATTTCAGTGACTCAGCAACCTCTTTCACAACCTGACGTAGCGACTGAGTGGTTCATCCACACTTCTGAATTGACACCTCATGCATCTGATTCTACCAATTTTCCAATGCATAATCAGAATCCAAAGATGCAGAGCTGGAGCTTTTCCAGCCCATCTCTTCATTTGCAGTGGGATGGACATAATCCTCTAAAATGTTGTACACATGGTCCCATCCTCCTACAACTTCTTCCTTGACTGGTTTGACATACCTTCTTCCTTCGCTTGAATCCATTGGGGTTGTGACTCTGATATCGCGGTTCTCAAAAGTCATCATGTGCTTCTTGAATTTGATCACTGCCAAACTTTCGTTAGCCAATCCAATCCCCAATAGTGCGGGATACGATATTCCTTCATCAAAAATATCGTTAACATAGAAATCCACATATGTCTACATTCCTTCGACTTCCATCATTAAGCATGGTACTCTCCCAATTGGAGACACCCTGGCCTGATTGGCCAGTCGCACTTGCATAGGGGACCAAACTAACTATGGTTTTCCCATCTTCTCCCATGTCTACTTCGTCAAAATGTTGGCATCTGATCCTAGATCTAGAATAACTAAATCCACATGGTAATCACCAATATGGGCATTCATCCTCATCTCCTTTCCTGTTTTATTCTTATGCATGGAATTCAAAGCAGAATACTGTCAACCTTTCTTGGGTCAGTATAGTAGACTTGCGATCTTGGCCAGCACATCAAGATCTTTCTCCAGCGATAGGAAACATTCAAATAAATTTTGCAATGTACCCTACTTCTGCGATGGTCCTGCTACGAGTGTGGAATAAAAAATAGGCGACATTTCATAAATAGGAAATTTACTTGGATCTCTTCTCATGGTGTTGCGTGCTTCAAAGAATGTATCCCTTTCAGTTTCAACATCAACTTGCACCTTTTTCTGACCCACCAATCAAACTTGTGGGGCTGGACCATCATCTTCTATTGTCGCACCTCCATGAGTGATGATGAAAACATCAACAGGTTAAGCCCTAGGTTCCACTGAGATCTTCCCAATCATTGATCCTTGGTTCTAGTTTGGTGGTAGATTCACTAGCTGGTTCACATGCTGATTCACATTATGATTCTGGTTATGTGGTGGAGGAACATTATTTGCTTTCCATTTTGCAATCAGTTGTGGACAATCTTCCACTGTATGGTCTCCAACATTACAATAGGTACACTGCGACTGCAAGTTTGGACAATCCCGCTGATAATGCCCCAATAGTCCACAATTGTAACAATACACGGGTCATCGTCCTCGACATCCTCCTCGATCGAAACCTCCATTTCTTCCTCCTTATAATCCTCTATGAAAGCCTCCTTGATGTTGATACTGTGTTTGATTAAACTGTTGTTGTTGCAGTGGATTCAATTGTGGTTGAACATACTATGATTGAGTATACTGTGACAAAGTATACTATGGATTTTGTAGAGCATACTGCATCTGGTTATACTACGGCTACGTCGGAGCAAACTGCAAACTGTGGCTCTAGATGCACCACATGTTGCTACTATAGTGGCGTCTCTGCTGATTGGTGTTCTCCCTTCATGTAGTATGCATCCATTGTCTTTTCCTGGAGCAGATCATATGCTCGACAATCCTTGTCTTCGTGACCAACAGAACGACAAAAAGTACAATGCAAATTCGTAGGCTTGGATACCATATTTTGAAGATAAAACATTCTTTGTATCGATTTCCATGAACTCGACAGATTTGACACCATGGCAAGCCACCTTAACTTAGCAGATTTGGAGCTCCCGACAACAAGTAATTTCAGAATTATGGGCATTGATCCTTTTGGTGTCTCTCTGTGTGACATTGAGTACATCATACTTCCTCACAAATCTCTCTTCCCTTCTTGATATATTGCAATTGGATTGTTATATTTTCCAGTTGCGATTGGATCTGATTCATTCCAACTCCAGTTTCCCCAACTGGTGAGGCTTCCAACTTCATTGCAATCTCCAGAGCCACACTCTGTGTCACAATCTTCTGCTGCATTAATGGCATCTTGATATGTGGTACTAACACCATGATGAACCACTCTTTGTGTTGTACATCACTCATTCCAAAACTGAGTTTCACCATCAACATCTTAAATCGCTGATCGAAATCCCAGACTGATTCATTAGGATATTGCTTGATTTCTTTGCATAAACTTCATGTACCAGTCCAATGTGCGACCTCGAAACATTGTCACCAACTAACCCTTCTTAATATCCTCATCTAGGACTTGCTTTACAGTCCAGACTACTTCGCATAGAAACCAATATTGTTTAGGATCCTCGGTCCCGTTCCCATGAAATAGAGGTAACTTTACATCATCGCCTACCATCCTAGGCCTTCTTCCTACGTTCGTTAATCTGATAGTATTAGTGTGTTGATGACACACTGGGAAATTTGGTGTTGAGCTGGTATTTCTTCCCGAGTGTGGTGCAGTGCACGTAGGTGTAGGTATGTTGTTGCTCTCGGTTGGTCGTTTTTCAGGCTTGGGAATAGCATGGTCATCTCCTTCATCGATGTAGGGTCACTTAGTCCATTGTGATCTTCTCTTGTAGCTTCTTGTTACAGTTGCAGCAAGACTCTCCTCAGTCCTCTGCCTCTTCTCTTTTCAAAACCTTACCCCACTTCACAGAAAATGATACTCTTCCTCGACCTCCCTCACAGGTTCATCGTGACTCCCATCCATCTACCTCGTATAATTCCATCCAACCCTCATCTCTATAGTACCCGAAACCTCCGCACACCAAATATTTTACTCTTTAGAGTTCATCTTCAACATTCCCTATTCACTGATAAGCATTTTAATCCACAGTTGCAAAGACAATAGAAACCTACCTCTTGGTCCTTTGAATAATTCTCTCTCCGCGTCGCTATAAGACTTGACTATGTCGATTGCGAACTCAGTGATGTAGCCCTCCAAGATGATGTCGAGCCACACTTCAATAGCCCTTGATGCTCTGTTGTCTGCTTCCTTCAGCTACTGGATTAGGTCTGGGTTCCAACAAGTAGGTTTGCCTCCTTGAAATTTTATCTTTCGATAGGTCAACTGAGCCAACCAATCATACAAGATGATCGAAAACTTGGAGAAGAAATTCTCATGGATATCAGAATATATATGCCTCCACAGCAACTCTTCTGTCGTTGTGAATTTTCGAGCCTTCTGGTCGAACCAATCCTGAATCTTTGGTCTCGTCAGATGCCACAACATATCCTCCTTCTCCTTGTACTATGGTCCCAAAAACCAAACCATTTGTTGACACAGATCTATCGACAGGGGTTCACACTCTTTCGACACCTCTAACCTCAATGATATTCCTGAGCACCGGCCCAGATAGGTTTCCAACAACACCTAGGAAGCAGATGAAGTCTCATCCAATATGTTAGAGGGAGAACTGTCGAAATCACGTTTCCGTAGTAAGGAGGAGGATCTTGTGCATCTACTGTTCAACTATCGTAACATTACCTATATATTCAGGAAGGGGTTTTATTATTACCTATTCATATCCCTAACCATTTATATCGCATTGATAACCATTTAAATTATATCGCAGAATTATGTTTACTCATAAACAAATTGATAAGTATGACATTATTCAGAATGTGAAAACATCACATCATTCAGGAATAACAACCATATTGTAGCATTGAATCATTCAGATCGCAAACAGAAAATCACAAGACAAAAAGTTTCCATCAACACCCTTTCCTGTCATATTACTTTGTGCATCAACACAGGTTCCCAGAAAACATTCTCACCATTACGACACAAAACATAACACAGATTGATCTTCCGCACACATCCAGAATATAATCACACATATAATCATGCTCCCTATATCTCCAAAAACATCCCCCTTTCCTAATACCTTCCTACTTCTATATATAGGCTTGCGCCTTTTACAAAATAGTCCACTTTAACCGACTCTCTAACTGACTTGGACCAAAAACTACAAAAGTATGACCAATACGTACAAAACTATGACCAAGCGGACTCTTTGTTGACTTTCTCGCCTTGCATCCATCCTTTTCCTTACGCACCATCCTTTTCTTTGGGCACCTTGCTTCGTCTTTCACACCAAAACCCCCTGCCAACAAACACCAAAAATCAATCAAATTCATAATATTCTAAAGAAATAAACAACTCTAACACTATGGGAGGAGAAGCATGCCTTGTTTCGAACGTTTGTAGTAGACCCTCGTTGAGCTTTCAATCACACTTGCACCTACATTTCATTCTCAACAACAACTAAACATACAAGCATGATAGATGTTAAGTGTTAGAACATACTCTAACATATATAAATCCAATATATAATCAAAGCAACTACATCCATGGATGAAAATATTCATAGTTACACATATAATGGACGAGAAATGGATATTTCTATTAAGTATAAACAGAGATATGAGTGAAAAAATCTACCGGCACCTCGTCGAAATCGAGAAACCAAGTCCTCCACCATTCAATCCTCCATATCGATGGCAAGCTATGGAATACCCTTAATGGTTGCTCAAAGGATAAAGGGATGCATACTAAAGTATGAAAGAATGGGACACAAATCCACTATAGTTCCTTTTCTCTCACAAGTTCTCCTCTAATCCATCAAAGTAGCTCAATATATATCCCTTCAATAGGAAGTGAATGGTTGAGTCAGAGTGTTTCCAGGCATATGGAAGGCTAATAGTCAATTTATTCGTGACTTGATGAGGAAAACTCCAAATATTTTATTTTTAAGCCCATTTCCCGATGTACGGAGGTCATAGTGGAGCAAGTTGCATGTACACATGGTCTGTAGGATGGTGAACCACGTATACCCATAAATAATACTTTTTTAATGGATTTTTAGGATCATCAAAGTTATATTGAGCAAAGGGGGGCCAAAATAATCTGCATAGGGACAGGGAAGGCCATTAAAACCTGATCCAACAAGTGTGGTAAAATTAGCTATAACAGATGCCCCTTAATGTGTGACGTTAGAGGCGTAACATGATGGTCGAAATACATTATAACAATCCCAGAACTAGAGCAATAAAGACCCAGGTGTAAAAACCGACCACTCAACAGTACAATACAATGATAGGTATCAACATGTGACTGTAAATATGAAGTGTAGTAGTCCCCAGATACATAATAGTACAATGTCCATGAATAGGCATAATAGACATATGTCACATGTGGTCATCACCACCTACAATATATAGTGAAATAAGATCTTCGTACTGAATGAAGACATTTGATAGTACACTGGAATCTAGTCATGAGAATAGATACCTCATAGATGCTGGCACGATCGAGGAGGTAGCATATATGGAATGCTGCCAAGCTCAAAGGTATTCTACACAAATCATCACTAGTACATGTCATGTCATGTGAATAAGGGTGTCGAGTTCGAATATGATGGACCATTGTCTGATTACTGATCATTGATGTAGATTGTTAACAAACGCGAGATATCCCACCGATAATGATAATGGGAATCAAGGTACAAAGTGTAATCAAACAAGTGTGAATATTTGTGTTTAGGTCGAACACTTGAGAACGTCCATCAATCAGGGGGCATTGATGTATTCCCAAAAATGTCGATGATGAGAGAACTTGCACTGATGACTGCAAGTCTCAAGGCACTTAATGGACTATATATCCCTATTCTAGATTAAATGATATGAAGTTGATGGAATGGAATATGTTGTAAGGAGGGAAGTAAGGCATGCCCCATCAACCAACCCGAGGTACACAATAACGCTAGATAATTTGGAAGAACTCAGACGAAAAATATGTGCAGGAACCAATAATTGTATCAAGAATGGCCAACATGTAAAGACAAGATAACTAAGGAGTGGCTGACTCACACTAAAACTTCCTTCTAACAAGAGCAGAAGGAAGATGGAGACTCATAGGCAACATAGACTCAACATGGAAAATGGGACAACTCTACGACATAGGAGGTATTGACGGAGTCTCCATAGGGACTAGAAGCTCAACCAGTTCGTGGAGATACTAAGAGTAACAAGTACAACTCATAAAATCATACTAATATCCAAACCAATGGATGGAATATACAGTGCTTTGTTTGAAGGCGACACGACACGACAGCTGCCAAAGTAATATCATTTCTCGTTCGGCTTTTAATGTTTTTTTTTAAATTTTTTTGGTCTTTTCATATTAAAAATATTGAAAAGGAATAAAATTGCTTATAGTATAGAACTAGGAGGAAATGAGTGTCACAGGAAAGCAAAATAGTTCCAAGTAGTGGGACATACCTATGCTCAATGCAAGGAAGTATGTGTAAGATAAGGACACTCAGGGGGATGCCCCCTCTGGGTATGGGGTAATCACGCTACAAAAGATATATGGAAAGTTCTGCTTGGCTAGGATTGATACAAGCTCAGGCTATATGGCTCATAAAACTGAAGCAAGGAGTCGTCATAAAGATCAATAGGGAAAGAAAAAACATGAAATGCAATTACAACTTGATATAAATGGGAGTCCCTGTGGGATATGGCCAACATAAATCTAAAGAAAGAATATGAATTTCTTGCTCAAAGACAAGGCGTAACTACAAGGGACTCCTAGGCCTAAGGGAGGACTCTCATCATGGGTACCAAATGGAAAAATGGGATCTATCTAGCGAAGCCATGTGTAGGAAGGATCTACCACTTACATAATGCCACTTCTAATAGTTTAGTGAAGGTTCTGTAACATCACGAAGCGGGTTCGTAACTATAGTTAAGGTGACATGGTCTTAGGACAATGCATGATGTAAATGAAAAAATGACCCTATCCTATATGCCATTTCAATTGTATACCTGTTATATACAGGAACGGGTCAAGACCTCAGGAAAAGTACACCGAAAATGAATCCCTACACCATGACATTATGCCAAAACAGCTCAAGAAGGTTAATAAGAGTCCAAACTATAGGGTAAGTGGGTAAAAATTTCAAAAGAAATTTGTTAAATAGTAAAAAATGACATTTTCACCATACCATTTTGTTTTTTACCACAAATAGTGCATTTGGAGCCATTTGGACCACAAACTTCAACTATTGATTCTAGGATCTAGGAGCAACGAAATCACGAGCCATCAAAACCAGGTAAATCCTACTCTCATTCCTCATCAATTCCATGCATTTATTTTCATTTTCCACGTTGTATTTTTTAGCTTGGAGCAACCATAAATGAGTATCCCAGCCCATGCGGGTCAAAATCCATTGGGTCGCGTATAGGGCCTGATGCATGCAGGAAAATCACAGAGATCTTGCATACATACGAAACTGATACCAAGAAAAGTCACATATAGGGCCACAAATATCCAATTTAATGGAAAACTCTCATCAAAATCCAATGTTTTTTTATAGGATGGTGCTGGAATGGAGGGAGCGTGAGCATGAGGATGTGGATAGGGAATTCCACCGAGACATAAATTCTCAACAAGCTCTAAAAATATGTGGATTACAAAAGTTTTGGAATCTTTGGGGTTTGAGGGCCCAACCAAGACTTCTTCAGATTTTTTTTTACTACTAGGACCCAGACACATAGGCTTTTCAGCTAGATGGGATGCCCCTGAGATGAGAAGTGGAATATATCTACTTCATCAGTGGACTATGCCATCAAGGAGAGGTAGTAAACTTGTGAGCTGATGGGGTGGGAGGAGGTCTCACCATCGAAGAGTATATAGTCGTTTATTTTTTTCCGGATACTGAGAATATTGGAAACCAATTTCCGGTGAACTCCATCCATAGCATGAGTCTCAAGGTGATAGTTACGGTACTATTTAGAATAGCAGGGTTGGAATCACTCCATCAATCCTCCAAGCCTCTCATGTTTTATTCAGTAGAGTGTATGAGACCTACAGTGTATGATTAGAGCACATCATTGTTGAACGCGATGAAACAAGAACTGATAGACTACAAGCTGGGCAGGATAAAGAACTTCAGGTTCACTAGCATACTTAGCACTTTCATTTTCAAGCGATACCAAGCCTTAGCCCAAGAGTCAAGGTTCCTCCACATAGTCTATGAGATTTGGCCCAAACCTGTTGGGTGGAGGTCATGTGGCGGTTAGGGGGAGGTCAGACATCAAGTCCTTTCCCAACAGAATTCTACCAGTAGTGGTGGCGAAAGAATGTGATCATGGATGGCTATCCCTATGTAGGGATTGACTCCAACATAGAACTAGACATGCCACTACTATTGGGTGTTGCATAGGGTGAAATAGGTAAAATATCCCAAATGTATTTTGAATTTTTTTTTTGTTGTATTTTTGATATAATGGAATCAAAAACATTTTTTTGGCGGTATCACGTACTGACATTGATCATTTATATGTGGATGTCAGCCCGAGACGGCCAAATAGTTTCCCCCAACATCGTCGAAGGTGACGAGGGGATGAAATGATCGGTGCAGAAGCAAAGCGGGCACTACAGAACATACACGACAAATTCCTCACACTAACACATAGAGTACCCATGGTGCAAGTTGAGGAATTTCCTAAGGCTATGTAGAGACACATAGTAGGAGTACGTTGTCTGTGGGTTAGACTATTATGGAGGTTGCAGTTTTTTGTTACCATGAGCATCACCCTAAACCATAGGCGTAGATGCCTAAATAGAATTTTTGTATCGACCATATAGTTTTTTGGTGGCTTAAAGCCCCAATTTTGTATCATGATATTTTGTATTATAACACCATTTTGAACTATATTCAGAAATAAGAAACTTATAGTGATCGAATTGATGTATTTGCATGTGTGTTTAAATGTGAATGGAGTGTGTATGCTTTAATATTGATGTAACAAATGCCAGCCTAAAATGTAATTTGCATAAGAATCGACAACATGATTGTAAAACATAGGAATGTGAATGTATGTTATGTATTCAAATAGTCATTCTAACAATCTTACCCATAAGAAACTTCGCAATAAAGTCATATCTTTGATATGGTACACACCATTTAACTGTGACACAATCAGTTGTGAGTCAAGACAGACTTCAAGAGATCGAACACCATTTGATGATGGACGGAGACACACACCTCTTGAAGACACCACATGACCCTCAGGAGTATAAATTACCCAAGCAAACGAAGCTAAGTGTTAAGGAGAGAAATTCCTATGGCTTGGGGTACCACAACAGATAGCTTAACTCCAGAAATCGATCCTTTCCTATATGCAAGAGAGACCAAACAACTAACACTAAAAGATCTCGATTTGTACCTTATTCTGGACGGTTGATGTAGATCCCCATTGAGCTTTCCAACTTCGGCTTGAATTGATAAATTGATTCCTCAACATTCCATAAACAAGACAAGAATACTATATATAATTGTGTTAGCTCTACCCTAGCATATATAATCAATAACATATAAGCATTTGAAATCATCCATGGATAAAATATTCATTCAAACACACATTATTGGACAGGAAAAGATATTTCTATTAATATAAAATTAGAGATTACAATGAATACAACCTCTGTCGGCACATCTGTGAATCGGAGAAACCGAGTCCCCCACTTGGGCCTCCACCACTTCAATCCTCCATCTCTCGATAGCAAGCTCACAAGAAAAAGATAAGCTTGGGAAGAACAAAGTGCTCTAAGGGACAAAGGGGATGCAGACTCAAGCACAAGTTTCAGCAACAATGGACTATAGTTCTCTTGCTCTAATTCCTCATGCCTTCAATGTATCCAAAGGGTTCCTTATATATCTCTTCAATGGGGTAATGAAAGGTTGAATACGAGCAATCTCAAGGCATATGGAAGGCCAGGAGACAAGTGAGTCAGATTTACATCAAGGAAAACTCCAAAAGAATTTGGCCTTTTGCACACATCCCGATGTATGCGATTTTAGGGGTCAAACCCGCATATATACACGATAAAGGGTTTAAAAGTCGCGTATGGAAACTTTTACATGTTTTTAGGGATGATCAAGGAAACATTAAAGGAACAAAAATGGTCCATGGGGTCTAAGGAGCCTGCATAGGCACAGGGAAGGCCATAAAAGTGTGATTCACCAAGTGTGGTAAAATAAGCTATAACAGATGCCCCCTAATGTGTGAGGTCAGAGGGGTCATACGATGGCCGAAATACATTATAAGTCCATCCTCGAAATGAAGTGATGAAGAACCCAGTGGAAGAACCAACCATCCAATCAGCACTATACAATGATACAACTCTGCATATAACTGCAAATACATATAGCAGTCCCGGATACATAAGAGTACAATGGCCATGAATAGGCATGATAAAATATGACATATGTGGTCATCGCCATGTACAATATACATAGATCAGAATCTCCATGATGAAGATATACAAAGGATCATGATCTCCATGAATACTGAAGATATACAACAGATCAAGATCTCCATAATGGCTGGAAATGTATGACATATACTGGAATCAAGTCACGAGAGATGAAATCTCAAATCTCATGAACACTGGCACGATTAAGGAGGTGGCATATATGAGATGCCACCAATCTAGAAGGTATTCTACACACACCGCTATGAGTACATGTCCTACTATGTGAATAGAGATGTCGAGGTCAAACATAGTAGTCCATCGTTTGATTATCGATCATTGATGTATACCGTTAACAGACACGAGATCACCCACCTATAATCAAAATGGGAATCAAGGTACTAGAGTGCAAACTAACAAGTGTGAATAAATGTGTTGAGGTCGAACACTTGAGATAATCCATTGATCAGGGGACATTGATGTATTCCCAAAAAACTGTCGATGGTGAGAGAACCTACCACTGATGACTGCAAGTATCAAGGCACTCAAATATGACTCTAAATTCATATACCATAATAAATGATCTCAATTCGATGGGATGAAATCCACTAGAAGGAGGGCATTAAGGCATCCCCCATCATCCAACACGAGGTACTCAGCAAAGTTGTATGATGTGGAAGGACTCGATCATAAGGAGCACGAACCAGTAACTGTACCGGGAATGGCCAACATGCAAAGTCAAGATAACTGAGGAATTGCCGACTCAGGTTTCAAATTCCTTTGAACAAAAGCATAACGGTGAATGGTGACTGAATATAGGTAGCATAGACTCGATATGCAAAACTGGGACATCTCTGTGACACAGGAGGCATTGGCAGAGGCTCCATAGGGACTGGAAGCTTAACCAGTCAGTGGAGATAAAATTAGATAAATGAGTACAACTCCTAAAGTCAAACTATTAACCCAACCAATGGATGTGATATACAGTGCTCTATTCGAAGGCGACACAACTCGACTGCTGCCAAAGATAACATCTTTCCTTCTCCAGTTTTTTGTTTTTTTTGTTTTTTTGTTTTTTACTTTTTCAAATATTTGAAAAGCTTGAAAAAGAATAAAACTACTTTAAAGTCACATACTAGGAGGAGACGAGTGTCAAATGGGAAAACAAACTAGTTCCAAGCAGTGGAACATACCTATGCTCAATGCAAGGATACATGTGTAGGATAGCGACACCCAGGGGAAAGTCCCCTCCTGGTAAAAATAGGGAATCAAGCTGCAAAGGATATATAAAATGGCTCTGCATTGCTAGACATGAGACAAGCTCGGGCTATATGGCTGATACTCAAAGTCAGGGAAGCCGACATAAGGCTCACAAAGGCAGGCAAAGATCATGATAATGCAATTACAACTTGACATAAGGGAGTCTAGGGGAAATAGGCCAGCAAAAAGATCAAGAGGAGTATGAGGCTCTTGTGAAATGTCATGGCAATACTATACAACGGAGTTCCACACCCTAAAGTAAAAAATTGTCGGCATGGGCACCAAATGCAAATAAGTAGCTAACTAGGGTACCCATGTAAGTTCAAGCTCTACCATTCAAATCATGCCACTTCTAAAACAACAAGAAGGTTCCATGACAAGATAGAATGGGTTCATACCTATGGTTATGATGAAACGGTCATAAGGTCATGCAAAATGAAAACGGTGGTGAAACCTAACCTATATGCTAGTTTAGACATGATACCTGAAATCGGCATGAACGGGTCAAAACAATGGTCAAAACAGCGCTCAAAACGGTCTCCTGCATCATATATTAGTAAAAAAATGGTCCAAAAGGATTAGAAACGGTCCAAACTATAGAAAAGGGGGTAAAAATTTTCAAAAATTTTCAAAATTTCTACAAATAGTAAAAAATGCAAAACATTATATAACATTTGAAATTTTTACCCAATTGAGCTCAGAACTTCAAACGTGAATTCTGGGAGATCCAGCCGACAGAATCCGCCACTGTTTTTTCTAGGTAATTTCCCATGCCCTGCTCTTTAATTTTCATGTAAAATTTTCAATTTTCCATGGTCAATTTGAATTTCTAGGCCACCCTAAAGTGCACGCCTCAGCCCACGCTAAAATCGAGGAATTTTCTGCATATAGGGATAGATATACGTGGAAAAAGCCCTCAAAGTTGCGTACATACGCGGCTGTTTAGCAAATAGTCGCGTATGTGGCCGTGGTCAAGTTTTTTAAGGATTTCTAATGACCCAAACTTGATTTAAACATGTAGGATGGTTTTATAATGGAGAGAATGTGAGCACGGGGATGTAGAAGAAGCAGTATGTGGTGATCTAATGGCACAATAGGCTCTTTGTGCATGCGGGCTCTACAAATTTTGGTGTCTTGGTGGCTTAATAGCCAAACCAAGACTACTACAGATGCTAGTAGACTACTGAGATCCTAACTCAAAGTCTTTCCAGATTGATGGGATGTCCCTCACCATAGAAGTGGAGGACATATACTTTATTACTGGACTTTCCCGACAGGGGGAAGTGGTGAACCTGCGATTTCGCGGGCCCGGAGGTGGCCTCACCATCGATGAGTACATAGCCATGTATTGTTATCTAGACACAGAGAAGGTCTGGATTCAGATCCCAACTAACTCCATACAGGTGCTAGGCCTAAAGGCCATACTACTGACACTGGGCAGGATAGCAGGGCTAGCTTCACTCCACTAGGCCTTGCGACCTCTGATGTTCTATGCAGTGGAGTGCATGAAACCCACTATGTACGATTGGAGCACTACACTAGTGGGAAACATGAAACACCAGCTCAGTGAGTGCAAGATGGGTAGAGTACTAAACTTTGGTTTTAGTAGCATACTGAGCACGTTTTTCTTTGAGCGTGTTCCAGGATCGAGCCCTACAGTTGACGTTCCTCTTCACGGGGTTCGAGATCCGACCCAACGACATTGGGCAGATGCGATGCGCAGACTGGGTGGAGGTAGGGTGTCCAACCCCTATCCAGCTGATTTCTTTCGATGGTGGCAATGATAGACAGTTTCCATCGATGATTACCTCTATGCGGGGATAGATTTTCAGGGAGACCCCGACATTCCATTACCACCAAGATCGGCATACGGTGACATTGGTAATGAATCTCAACCCTCTTTTTAAAATTTTTGAGTTATTTATTTATTTTTGTGTTTTTTGATATATGGAATCAAAAAGACATGTTTTTGCGTGACAACACCTAGTGACATCCTATCATATATATGCAGATGTAGGACCACGGTGGCCTGAAGGATTTCCTCGCCATAGGCGAAGGGGAAGAGGAGATGAAATTATGGGTGTGGATGCGGAGCGAATGCTCCAAAGCATTCATACCAACTTCATGATGCTGACACACAGGGTACCCATGGCGCAGGTCGAGGACCTGCCTGAGGCCATGGAGCGTCAGGTGGTGGGTGTGCCACAAGCATGGGTGCAGTTATTTAAACGGCTAGCTAGATCCATGGTGAAATTCCAGGATCAGAACCCCCCTCCTCCCCAGGATTAGATACCTAGGAGTGATACATTTTGTACTACCGTGTATTTATATTTTGGTGGCTCGAGAGCCCCATTTTTGTATTATGACACTATGTATTACCATATTTTGGATGTTTTAATGAAAAACTTTTATGATGATCGGTTTATTTATTTACATGTGTAAAAATGTATGTTTGTGATGAGCTTATTGTCTATGAAACAAATGCCAATGTAACACGTAGTTAGCATATGAATCAGCAACTTGATTATAAATTCTTGGAACATGTATGTATGTTATGTTTTCAAATTGTTGTTCTAACAATCTCACACGTAAGAATCTCCATAATAATGTTGGATCTCTAACATGATACAAGCCATTAAGTTGTGACACTACTAACTCCGAATCAAGATGTACCTCAAGAGAGAGAACACCATGTAAAATGGCATCCCGTAGAAGCTCAATAACGGCACTATATTCAGCAACATTGTTTGAAGAGGGCCATAAACATACGCCTCCTGAAGACAATAGCTGACCCATAGGAGTATAAATCACCCAAGCAGCAGAGGCTGAGTGTTGAGTGTGACGACTTGCACCATCCGCTAATCCTATATATATGGAAGACTCCCTTGACATATGCCATAAGAAACAGAAGCTAATCAACAAACCCTATCACCATAAGAAAGACCTAACTATGCAAAAATGATGTACAATAATATACAATAGTCAGCCCTGGCTGAAAATCATGCATAGTACTTGTTAAGATAGAGCCCATTTCTAGGCTCTGCCAAGGCCATCCCCTCGTAATCTACTAGCTCATAAGCGCCCTTCTCTAACACACGTTTAACCACGTAAGGACCATGCCACATGGGGTTGAATTTGCCTGCCCCCAAGGGTTCTTTAGCTTGATCCCACAAAGGGACCAAATCTCCTTCACTAAAGCTCCTTGGATGGACAGATTTATTGTACTAGACCTTAACGCGATGCTTATTCACTTCTAGAGCCACTAAAGCATCTCGACACTACTCATCAAGCTACTCTAAATGGACCAAACATTCCTCCAATGGAGAAGTGTCCGGTAAGAGCTCTATGGCTAGCTTCAACGAAGGGATCTCGCACTCAACCGACAATACAGACTCCACTCCATGTACAAGCTGATATGGAGAAAAACCAGTGGCAGTATTAACCACGGTCCTATAAGCCCAAAAAGCAGGATATAACATAATATGCCAATTGGTCTTGCTTTGTGCGACGGTTCGTTGGAGAATAGACTTGAGTGATTTGTTCACTACTTCAAATTGTCCATTTGCTTGAGGGTAATAAGAAGAAGAATGCTCCTGATTATACCCTAACTTCAAGGCCAACTCTTCCATCATACAATTCTGAAATTTCCTACCATGTTCAGTGACAAGCTCTTTCGAAATACTGAACCGAGTAATAATATGGTTGAATACGAAGTGTGCGGTTGTCTCACCGTCGGATTTAATTGTACGCATAGCCTCAGCCCATTTCATGAAGTAGTCAATAACCACGATAATATGATGATGCTCCCCAGCTGAAGCTATGTTGCAATCCATGAAATCAATCCCCCACTTAGTGAAGGGACTGGCGGTGATAATTGGATGTAACGGGGCAGGACGTGAGCGCATATTACGTGCAAACACCTAGCAAGGGTGGCACTTCTTGACCTCATTAACACAATATTTAAAGATCAACAGCCAGAAATGACCCGCTCTCAAGATTTCTTGGGTTGTAGAAAGCCCAGATAAATGACCACCACACACCCCTCCGTGGAAATCATTCAGCACAAGCTCAGCCTCCTCATGAATTAAACAATGACGTAAAATGGAATCTACCCCAAAGTGGTACAATGTGTTATCCACTATGAGGTAATTCTTAGAAACGTGACATAACCGTCGTCATTCATCCCATGAAAGGTGAGTAGGGACATTCAATGTTTGTAAATATATGATAATGTCTCCATACCATGGATCCAAAGTTGAGATCAAGAATATGTGCTTATTGACAAACGTATCTTCACAAGCCTCCTCCTCCTCCTCTCTTGGGAAATCAGATATAAGCTCTGGAAAAATCAATGATTTCTTTGATTTTGCCAAAACAAACTCGAGATCAAAATCTTGCAGGATGACAATCCACTTATTGTACTTTCCCCCTCTCATCCTTCTAGTGAGGACAAACTAAAATGGATTGACATGGGAAACCACCAAGGTTTGGTGAAGAAGAATATAGTATCTCAATCTTTGAACTGCATGAACGGTAGCTAAGGCAAACTTCTCCACATGGGAATAATGGATCTCTGCATCTATAAGGTTCTGGCTCAAATAATATATGACATGCTCCTAGAGCTCCTCATCCTCTTGAACCAAAACCATACCAATCGTGTCCATGGACGCGGCCACATAAAGTAGAAAGTCACGGCTATAGTCAGGTGGACTAATCACCAAGGCCAATGCTAAGGCTCACTTAAGCGCATCAAAGGACTCCTGGGCTTGCTCATCCCAACAAAAGGTAGTGTCCTTCTTCAAAAGAAACATAAAGCCTCTAGTCAAATTGGCAAAATTCACGATGAATCTCCGTAAGAAGTTTGCCATGCCCTGCAAACATTGAAGATGACTAATGTTTTTCGGGGGAGACAATTGAAGTATTGCCTCAACCTTTAAAGGGTTGAATCTTATACCCTCTTTGGAGACAATGAACCCTAATAAGCGACCAAACTTCACGCATAAGATGCACTTGTGAGGATTTAACCTAACCAAATAATGGCGGCACCTTTCAAACACTAATCTCAAATGATAGGAATGATGCATTCTCATACGAGAATGAGCAGCAAGGTCATCCAAAAAGACTTCAATAATCAATTTGAGATCATGGAAGATCAAGGTCATAGCCCGCTGAAAAGTGGCTCCAGCATTTTTAAGGCCGAAGGGCATCTTCCAATATGCAAAGGTACCCCATGGACAAATGAAAGTAGTCTTATGTTGGTCCTCGGGTTTAATCTATATCTGATTGTATCAAGAAAAGCCATCCATAAAAGAAAATACCTCACTTCCTGCAAACTCATCCAAAATCTGATCAATAAATGGTGTGGGAAAATTATCTTTAGGACAAGCACGATTCAAGTCACGGAAATCGGTGCATATGCGGATCTTTCCCTGCTTCTTATCAACCAGAATGGGGTTTGAAACCCACTCCGTCAAGGGAATGGGATAGATAAAACCGACATTCAACAGCTTTTCTATCTCATCCTTAATTTTGGGTGCTTTCCTAGGATTCACCACACGCAAACGTTGTCGAACAGGCTTAGCATCAGGATAAGTTTTAATCTCATGTTCAACAATGCGATGGTTGATACCTAGCATTTCCTCGTATGACCAAGAAAATACATCATGAAATTCTTTGATAGCTTGGTATACTCTTGAGTCTCAGCATGGGAACATTCTACCCCAATATAGACATTCTCAATCTTGCCAGGATCACGAGAGATATTGATAGGAATGGTAGGAGATATATTTTCCATGTTTCCATTAGCCATCAGACCAGGAGAGCTTAACGGAACCATGGGACTACCAATTCTCTCACTAAGAATCTCCCTATAGTCTTCACACTCCAAACAGTCAAGCTCAGGAAGAAAATAAGATCTATGATGCAACTCTTCCCAAGGTGGCTCAACCCCAGACATAGCCTCAATAATAGCCTCATCTGAAGGAAAAACACTATCAAGGCAATCATGTGTGTGAGAAGACTGCACTGCCCATGCAGGAAGCACATAAGGGTCCTCCTCCTCTATCTGCAACATATCCAAGATTAGCTAGATCTGCTATCATAGTTGCAGGCAATGGCACGTCCATTTCGATGGGCTCACATGAAGGATTCGGTGTAGGAAGAATCCAAGGATCCTCCATATGGTTTGTGCGAAAAGACACCGATCTCACTGATGACAAAGCCTCACTGGAACTAGACCCTATCATAAGGATAGGTGCAGGACAACCAAAGCTTCCCATAAGGGATGGATACATGCCAACTCCCACACTCCTAGTTGCCGACTGAGAGTGCTGGACAATCGGGATAGAAGCTCCTGAAGATGCGGTAACAGGCGAATTCTTAAATGACGTTTTATCAATCGTAACTATATTCCCATTAAACGGAAAACATACAACTTGAAATAGAGAAGAAGCTATGGCTTGCATACTGTACATCCAATTCCTTCCCAGCAACAAATTGTAGTCAAGGGGCGCATCAACCACCTCGACCTCTATTGCAACAGTCTTCCCGCCCAAATGGACCTTAAGAGAAGGAAGAATGTCGTGTGGTTGAAATGATCTTCCATCAAAAGCAGTCAACATGGTAGAAGATTTAGACAACTTGGGGGAACCCAAACCCTTCCAACATGCCAAAGACATCACGGAAGCAGCAGCGCCTTCGTCAATCACAGTGCGTTTGATGGTCATGTTAAGACATTCTACGTGAATCAAGAGAGACACATAGTAAGGCAAGCGAGGCTGAAGTCCCGCAACTTCAAATTTGATGACAGAGGAAGAATTATCATCGTTAACACCAAGAGCAGAAAGCAAAGCTTTCCTTTGTAAAGGACAACTCTGAAGTACTTCGAGTGCAGACATCGCACAAGGAGTGTGGCCCAAATCCTTGACAACAGAATAGTTCTGGATGACTCGGGCATTAGGATTATGCCCTGAATGCTTAAGGAATCCCTTAGGAATGCGAGGAGAAACTTCAGGTTTATCCATAGGTTTTTCAATACACAAAGGACTCTCAGGTGGAGCAGGTTCCTTTCCAAGGTCTGGTTGTGACGAACCATAGTCCTTCGCACAAGTCACAACCTTAGCCGTGCGCACCATATTGATGCAACCATGACCACTACAAGCCTCCGACAGATCTTGATCCCCACCAGATTAATCATGGGTCCTTGAGTTCATGTTTTGATTATGAGGTAAAGGGTTGGTTAGCATAGCTGGGCCCTGTGCTATGAATCTCGAGGCTTCTTCTATCCAAGGGCACAAGTGAGTGAGGTGATCATCCTTACACAACTTGCAAGGAAACTTAACCTTACGTTTAGGTTGCTTGTCCCCCCCATAATTTTGGGCATTCTTGTCATTAGAGTTGGCATTTCCATTCTTATTCCCACCCTTACGATTGTTTTTACCCTTCTTTTTGTTCCTTCCGGGTTGTTGGTTACCCTTCTGGTCCGACGATTGTACCGCAAGCATAGTCGTCATTTAGGTGGGTTGAGATGAAGCTGTGGCTTGTCCCGAGGCTTGTCCCAAGGAAGATTGGTTGATAGATAATTGACTAACCATTTTCACAACTGAATCCATAGGTTTGGTACTCGTACAACCAACAATGCCATCGACATGTGGTCCCGGTTTGACCTTAGGGTCGAAACTAGAACGCGGAGCATTAGGAATGATCTCATATAACAAACCAGAATGAGCATAAATCAAGTCCAATTCATGTGCCCTAAAAATGGCTTGTTCCTCATTCTGAACTTTGGATGTAGAAACATCCTTTGCTATATAAGGTAGTAATGATTTAAGGAACCATTTGCGGAGAAACTCCAACGATATGAAGGATTTAATCAATCTCTTCCGTCTACGCCACTCTTGAATATGGTCCGAGATATGCATGGCTTTATCCTACCAAAATGTCAACAAGAATTCAGTACCAACATTGTAATGCACTAGTAGATGGAAGTGGTTAAGAAAATTCATAGCTGGGTGATCGAACAAAGCGAATGCCCCCCTAGGTAGCTCTATGTACTATTTCGTGGCAGGCCCAGTGAGGGTGCGTTGAAATAGACTTAAACGGATCGAATCATCATGTAAGGAGTTAGAAGAGAACCATAGGTGAACTGTAGTAACATGTTCACTCGAATATTCTCCTGGTTTGCCCTTGAACTTGGGAATATCCGAGGGAAGCTTCGTAGGGACAGCCAGCCAAGCTAGGTCATAAGATATCGGATCATTCGTTAGTCTCGACAAGTCAGGCCGATTTAACATTGCGAGGAAAGGGAGACTAGGTTGAGCAGGTCTATGAGGCGCTCTCTGATAATTTTGGTTCACATAGGGTTGATGACAGTAACCACCATGGCCATGGCCATAGTAGCCTCCTCCCATTTGACCCGTGTAGGGTGGCATAGAAGCACCATAATGTGGTGTACCTTGACTATGTGGAGCTATAAAGCCATAATTCAGAGAGTAAGAAGGTTGTTGATACCCATACCCATAAGGTGAATAACTTTGTGCATACTGCGGTCCATAATATGGTCCATAAGAAGCCCCATGAGATATCCCATGAGAAACTCCATAGGTAGGAATAGATGTTCCAGAAATAGCAGTATGACCTCTAGAAGTAGGAATACGACCTCCCAATACAACAGGAGGTACTTGACTCTGAGACACAATGATGTGAGTAGCAGCAGTATGCACATGACTCGTAGAAACATTCCGGCCTGAAGGACCACATGAATGTGGGGGAGGAATAGCATTTGAAGAACTAGGAATAGAGGACGAAGGGACATGTGAAATCACATAAGTGGTATTCCCTACTTTCACTCACCTAGGATCTAATATTCGAATAGGATCGGTAGCAGTAGGTCTAGGATGAATATGTGATGTGACCTCCACTGTTGGGATGGAGGGTGTAATGTGACTCGAGTTCCCAATTCTCTCCTCATAGAAGTGACTAGGAATGCCCCCAGGCATAGTGTTAGGTTCACACTCTGACTCGGCGTGCGATACCGAATCATGTGTAGGAATACTAGACATATCATAACTACCATAACTAGTGCTTGCAGGTTCATGATGAGTCTCGTCACCCAGCATCCAATACCGGTGACCTGAGGATGAGGGATCATACCTAGAGTGTGTAGGTACATCGTGTGAAGGATCATATCCAAAGTGTATAGGTATATCAGGTGAAGGATCATATGTAGGGGTAGGGTCTTCTTCTTCAACCTCATGAAGTGAAGAAGGTAGCTTAGGAATTTCATCTTCATGATCTCCCATCGTGTGTGAATCAATGTGAGTATGAGTTTGCCTGGACCGTCTGCTTCTCTCACCCAAAGGAGGAGGATATGTAGAAGGTGGAAGTCCTGCTAAATGACAAGAATGGCGAGGAGCCACACCCGAATCCACAATGACTCAAAAAAATTGAAAAAGACTCTTTAAATTACACAAACCCTAAGCAAGCTAATGTGCATAGAGCATACACCAATACAATCTAAAGCCAATCACAAGCAAACAAGGGTAGGATATGTGAGCTCCCGAATGAAGCAAGTATGTCTCGCCTGGGAGAGGCTTGAGACTCCCATACACAACAAGCGGAGGTTCGTAACCAATTATTGTGGCCCTCAACTTCAATGCATATAGCGACTGTTCTGTCCGACCCCAACCTAGCCGAGACACTCATAGAATAACCCTTGCAAAGTACCCCCTCGATAACCTAGGTAAGGCAACTAAGTTCACCTCAATATAATCAATGCTCAGGTGGACAGTCGCAGGTGGGATTAACCGTATGGGTAGGGTATCAAAGCCTAAAACTCTCGAAAGAGCCCCCAGATAGGAATACAATCCTGGAAATATCTTTGGTGCTACTCAGTTATGACTAGGGGTCATCCCAATAAATAACCACTCACACTGCCTCGTGCTTAGCTCCCTTGTAAGAGGAGGATCCTAAGAAACACTAATTATACCAAGGAATTTCACACTGTCACCTGGACAGACACATACATGTTGTTGTTTAGTGGTCTTCGAGAATTTACTCATAATGAACTATTCCAAGACCCTAAAACCTAATCTTGTTGGTGCACCCTATCAAAGAAAATAGTGTAATCCATTTTAATTAAGCGTTGATTTTATTTGGATTTATTACTCAAAAAAGTTATATGGTTGTGCAACCAATGGTGTTATGACGCAACATGAAGTAAAATGCACGCCTAACAATCAATGCAAATGCATTGTGTCGAATGAAAAATAGGGCATGCTACTACGTGTAATGCAAAATTCTTCTTCAAATGTGAAATGCAGTCATTCCTATATGAAAGCCTAACTAGTACTTCTCTAAGCAAACCTAGTGCAAGTACCATGCAAAGTGCAAAGTGCAATGCATAATGATGCAAAGAAGCAAATATTTTTGGATTTTTTGAATAAAAATGAGATACTAAAGAAAAAGAATGATTCTACTACCCCCAGACTTGGCAAGCACAATCAAACAGCACTCACACAAAGTACTAAGGTAAAAGAAATCTAATGCACTAATCCCAAAACAAAAAATCGAAAATGCAATGACAAGAACATTCTTAAAAAAGAAATTTACCCTAAACAAAGGTGTCTCTGGTCAGAAACAGAGGTGTATATAGACTCTAGCAGTATCAAAGGAGACTCAACAATTATCAAAATTCACCCAACAACAATCAATCTTCCTCTAGAAGGAAAAACTAAGGGCATATGCAACTGTTCATAGTAAAACCACGTATGTATGCGGATACAGCAATCAAAGCCACATGTATACGTGACTGTGAGTAAAAAACTCGCGTACAGGAAGAGAAATGTATAAAAATGAAGGCAAATGGATAAACTAAGACAAACTTCACGCCAATCAGACACTACCAAGCAAACATGCCCCCATACCTGACTCACAAACAGAGAAATAAGAGCAATTCAAGAACATTGAATGCCAATAAAAAACCCCAAAGGACAACTACTAGGAACTCCCCAATGGAGTCACCAATTCTATTATGGAGAGAAATTCCTATGGTTGGGGGTACCACAACAGACAGGTTAACTCCAAAAATCAATCCTTTCCTATATGCAAGAGAAACCAAACAACTAACACTAAAGGATCTCGATTCGTACCTTATTCTGGACGGTTGATGTAGATCCCCGTTGAGCTTTCCAACTTCATCTTGAATTGATAAATTGCTTCCTCAACATTCAATAAACAAGGAAAGCATACTATATATAATTGTGTTAGCTATACTCTAGCATATATAATCAATAACATATAAGAATTTGAAATCATCCATGGATAAAATATTCATTCAAACACACATTATTGGACAGGAAAAGATATTTCTATTAATATAAAATCAGAGATTAAAATGAATACAACCTCTGTCAACATGTCTGCAAATCAGAGAAACCGAGTCCCCCACTTGGGCCTCCACCACTTCAATCGTCCATCTCTCTATAGCAAGCTCACAAGAAAAAGATAAGCTTGGGAAGAACACAAAAGTGCTCCAAGGGACAAAGGGGATGCAAACACAAGCACAAGTTCCGACAACAATGGACTATAGTTCTCTTGCTCTCAATTCCTCATGCCTTCAATGTATCCAAAGGTTTCCTTATATAGCTCTTCAATGGGGTAATGAAAGGTTGAACCCAAGCGATCTAAAGGCATATGGAAGGCCAAGAGACAAGTGAGTCGAATCCACATCAAGTAAAACTCCAAAAGAATTTGGCCTTTTGCACACATCCCGATGTACACATTTTTAGGGGTCAAACCCATGTATATACATGATAAAGGGTTTAAAAGTCACGTATGCAAAATTTTACATGTTTTTAGGGATGATCAAGGAAACATCAAAGGAACAAAAATGGTCCATGGGGTCTAAGGAGTCTGCATAAGGACAAGGAAGGCCATAAAAGTGTGATTCACCATGTGTGGTAAAATCAGCTATAACAGATGCCCCCTAATGTGTGAGGTCATAGGGGTCATACGATGGCCGAAATACATTATAAGTCCATCTCAGAAATGAAGTGATGAAGAATCCAGTGGAAGAACCAGCCATCCAATCAACACTATACAATGATACAACTCTGCATATAACTGCAAATACATATAGCAGTCCTAGATACATAAGAGTACAATGGCCATGAATAGGCATGATACAATATGACATATGTGGTCATCGCCATGTACAGTATACATAGATTAGAATCTCCATGATGAAGATATACAAAGGATCATGATCTCCATGAAGACTGAAGATATACAACAGATCAAGATCTCCATAATGGCTGGAAATGTCTGACATATACTGGAATCAAGTCACGAGAGCTGAAATCTCATGAACACTAGCACGATCAAGGAGGTAGCATATATGAGATGCCACCAATCTAGAAGGTCTTCTACATACACCGCTACGAGTACATGTCCTACTATGTGAATAGAGATGTCGAGGTCAAACATAGTAGTCCATCATCTGATTACCGGTCATTGATGTATACCGTTAATAGACGCGAGATCACCCACCGATAATGAAAAAGGGAATCAAGGTACTAGAGTGCAAACTAACAAGTGTGAATAAATGTGTTGAGGTTGAACACTTGAGAGAATCCATCAATTAGGGGACATTGATGTATTCCCAAAAAACTGTCGATGGCGAGAGAACCTGCCACTGATGACTACAAGTCTCAAGGAACTCAAAGATTACTCTAGATTCCTATCCCAGAATAAATGATCTGAAGTCGATGGGAGGAAATCCACTTCAAGGAGGGCATTAAGGCATCCCCCATCATCCAACACGAGGTACTCAGCAAAGCTGTGTGATGTGGAAGGACTCGATCATAAGGTGCACGAACCAGTAACTGTACCGGGAATGGCCGACATGCAAAGTCAAGATAACTAAGGAATGGCCGACTCATGTTTCAACTTCCTTTGAACAAGAGCATAACGGTGAATGGTGAGTGAATATAGGCAGCATAGACTTGATATGTAAAACTGGGACATCTCTGCGACACAGGAGGCATCAACAGAGGCTCCATAGGGACTAGAAGCTTAACCAGTCGGTGGAGATAAACTCGGATAAACGAGTACAACTCCTAAAGTCAAACTATTAACCCAACCAATGGATGTGATATATAGTGCTCTATTCGAAGGTGACACGAATCGACTGCTGCCAAAGATAACATATTTCCTTGTCCATCTTTTTGGTTTTTTAAATTTATTTTTTGGACTTTTTCAAATATTTGAAAATGTTGAAAAAGAATAAAAATGCTTTAAAGTTACATACTAGGAGGAGATGAGTTTCAAATGGGAAAACAAACTAGTTCCAAGCAGTGGAACATACCTATACTCAATGCAAGGATACATGTGTAGGATAGTGAAACTCAGGGGAAAGCTCCCTCCCAGTAAAAATAGGGAATCAAGCTGCAAAGGATATATAAAATGGCTCTGCATGGCTAGACATGAGACAAGCTCACGGTATATGGCTGATACTCAAAGTCAGGGAAGCTGGCATAAGGCTCACAAAGGTAGGCAAATCTCATGATAATGTAATTACAACTTGACATAAGGGAGTCCAGAGGAAATAGGCAAGCAAAAAGATCAAGAGGAGTATGAGACTCTTGTAAAATGTCATGGCAATACTATACAACAGACTCCCACACCCAAAAGGACAAAATTGTCAGCATGGGCACCAAATGCAAATAAGGATCTAACTAGGGTACCCATGTAAGGTCAAGCTCTACCATTCAAATCATGCCACTTCTAAAACAGCAAGGCTCCGTGACAAGATAGAATGGGTTCCTACCTATGGTTATGATGAAACGGTCATAAGGTCATGCAAAATGCAAACGGTGGTGAAAACTAACCTATATGCCAGTTTAGACATGATACCTGAAATTGACACGAATAGGTCAAAACAATGGTCGAAACGGTGCTCAAAATAGTCTCCTACATCATATATTAGTCAAAAAACGGTCCAGAAGGATTAGAAACGGTCCAAACTATAGAAAAGGGGGTAAAAATTTTCAAAAATTTGAAAAAATTCTATAAATAGTAAAAAATTCAAAACATTATATAACATTTGAAATTTTTACCCAATTGAGCTCAGAACTTCAAATGCGAATTCTGGAAGATCCAGCCGACAGAATTCGACACCGTTTTTTCCAGGTAATTTCCCATGGCCTGCTCTTTCATTTTCATGTAAAATTTTCAATTTTCCATGGTCAATTTGGATTTCTAGGCCATCCTAAAATGTGGGCCTCGGCCCACGTGGAAATTGAGGATTTTTTCACATATAGGGATGGATATACGCAGAAAAAGCCCTCAAAGTCACGTACATATGCGGCTGTTTAGCAAACAGTCGCGTATGCGGCCGCGGTCAAGTTTTTTAAGGATTTCTAATGACCCAAACTTGATTTAAACATGTAGGATGGTTCTAGAATGGAGAGAACATGAGCACAAGGATGTAGAAGAAGCAGTACGTGGTGATCTAATGGCACAATAGGCTCTTTGTGCATGCAGGATCTACAAATTTTGGTGTCTTGGTGGCTTAACAGCCAAACCAAGACTGCTGCAGATGCTAGTAGACTACTAGGATCTTGACTCAGAGTCTTTCCAGATCGATGGGATGTCCCTCACCATAGAAGTGGAGGACATATACTTTATTACTAGACTTTCCCAATGGGGGGAAGTGGTGAACCTACGATCTTGCAGGCCCGGAGGTGGCCTCACCATTGATGAGTACATAGCTGTGTATTTTTATCCAGACATAGAGAAGGTCGGGAGTCACATCCCAACTAACTTTATACAGGTGCTAGGAATAAAGGCCCTACTACTGACACTGGGCAGGATAGCAGGGCTAGCTTCACTCCACCAGGCCTTGTGGCCTCTGATGTTCTATGCAGTAGAGTGCATGAGACCCACTATGTACAATTGGAGCACTGTACTACTAGGAAACATGAAACACCGGCTCGGTGAGTGTAAGATGGGCAGAGTATGAAACTTCGGTTTCAGTAGCATACTGAGCACGTTTTTCTTTGAGCATGTTCCGAGATTGAGCCCTAGAGTTGACGTTCCTCTTCACGGGGTTCAAGATACAACCCAATGACGTTGGGCAGATGCGATGCGCAGACTAGGTGGAGGTAGGGTGTCCAACCCCTATCCAGCTGATTTCTTTCCATGGTGGCGATGGAAGATAGTTGCCATCAATGATTACCCCTATGTGGGGATAGATTTCCGAGGAGACCCGTACATGCCATTACCACCAGGATCAGCATACGGTGACATTGGTAATGAATCTCAACCCTCTTTTTAAAAAAATTTAGTTATTTAATTTTTTTTTGTTTTTTTAATATGGAATCGAAAAGACATGTTTTTGCATGACAACACATAGTGACATCCTATCATATATATGTAGATGTAGGACCACGGCAGCCTGAAGGCTTCCCTTGCCATAGGTGGAGGGGAAGAGGAGATGAAATTGCAGGTGTGGATGTGGAGTAGATGCTCCAAAGCATTCATACCAGCTTCATGAGGCTAACAAATAGGGTACCCATGGTGCAGGCCGAGGACCTTCCTGAGGCCATGCAGCGTCAAGTGGTGGGTGTGCCCCGAGCATGGGTGCAGTTATTTAGATGACTAGCTAGAGCCATGGTGACATTCCACAATCAGAACCCTCCTCCTCCTCCCCAGGCTTAGATACCTGGGAGGGATACATTTTGTACTACCGTGTATTTATATTTTGGTGGCTCGAGAGCCCCATTTTTCTATTATGACACTATGTATTACCATATTTTGGATGTTTTAATGATAAACTTTTATGATGATCAGTTTATTTATTTACATGTGTAAAAATGTATGTTTGTGATGAGCTTATTGTCTATGAAACAAATGCCAATCTAACACATAGTTAGCATATGAGTCAGCAACTTGATTATAAATTCTTGGAACATGTATGTATGTTATGTTTTCAAATTGTCGTTCTAACAATCTCACACGTAAGAATATCCGTAATAATGTTGGATCTCTAACATGATACAAGCCATTAAGCTATGACACTACTAAATCCGAATCAAGACGTACCTCAAGAGAGAGAACACCATGTAAAATGGAATCCCGTAGAAGCTCGATAATAGCACTATATTCAGCAACATTGTTTGAAGAGGGCCATAAACATACGCCTCCTGAAGACAATACCTGACCCGTAGGAGTATAAATCACCCAAGCAGCAAAGGCTGAGTGTTGAGTGTGATGGCTTGCACCATCCACGAATCCTATATAGATGGAAGACTCCCTTGACTTCTTCCATAAGAAACAGAAACAAATCAACAAACCTGATCACCATAAAAAAGACCTAACTATGCAAAAATGATGTACAATAATATACAATCGTCAGTCCTCGCTGAAAATCATGCATAGTACTTGTTAAGATAGAGCCCATTCCTAGGCTTCTCCAAGGCCATCCCCTCGTAATATACTAGCTCATAAGTGCCCTTCTATAACACATTTTTAACCACGTAAGGACCATGCCACATGGGGTTGAATTTGCCTACCCCCAAGGGTTCTTTAGCTTAATCCCACAAAAGGACCAAATCTCCTTCACTAAACCTCCTTGGACGGACAGATTTATCGTACTAGACCTTAACACGATGCTTATTCACTTCTAGAGCCACTAAAGCATCTTGACACTGCTCATCAAGCTGCTCTAAATGGACCAAACATTCCTCCAATGGAGAAGTGTCCGGTAAGAGCTCTATGGCTAGCTTCAACGAAGGGATCTCGCACTCAACCGGCAATACAGACTCCACTCCGTGTACAAGCTAATATGGAGAAAAATCATTGGCAGTCTTAACCGCGGTCCTATAAGCCCACAAAGCAGGATATAACATAATATGCCAATTGGTCTTGCTTTGTGCGACAATTCGTTGGAGAATAGAATTGAGTGATTTGTTCACTGCTTCAACTTGTCCATTCACTTGAGGGTAATAAGAAGAAGAATGTTGCTGCTTATACCCTAAATTTGAGGCCAACTCTTCCATCATACAATTTTGAAAGTGCCTACCATGGTCAGTGACAAGCTCTTTTGGAATACCAAATCGAGTAATAATCTAGTTGAATACGAAGTGTGTGGCTATCTCACCGTCGGATTTAACTGTAGGCATAGCCTCAACCCATTTCGTGAAGTAGTCAACAACCATGATAATATGATGATGCTCCCCAGCTGAAGCTGGGTTGTAATCCATGAAATCAAGCCCCCACTTAGTGAAGGGACCGACGGTGATAATTGGATGTAACGGGCCAGGATGTGAGCGCATATTACATGTGAACACCTGGCAAGGGTGGCACTTCTTGACCGCATTAACACAATCTTTAAAGACCGATGGCTAGAAATAACCCACTCTTAAGATTTTTGGGCTGTAGAAAGCCTAGATAAATGACCACCACATGCCCCTCCATGGCAATCATTCAGCACAAGCTCAGCCTCCTCATGAGTTAAACAACGACGTAAAATGGAATCTACCCAACGGCGGTACAATGTGTTATCCACTATGAGGTAATTCTTAGAAACGTGACGTAACCGTCGTTGTTGATCCCGTGAAAGGTGAGTAGGGACCTTCAATGTTTGTAAATATATGATAATGTCTCCATACCATGGATCCAAAGTTGAGATCAAGAAGATGTGCTCATCAACAAACATATCTTCACAAGCCTCCTCCTCCTCCTCGCTTGGGAAATCAAATATAAGCTCTGCAAAAATCAACGATTTCTTTGATTTTGTCGAAACAAACTCGAGATCGAATTCTTGTAAGATGACAAACTACTTCTTATACTTTCCCCCTATCATCCTTCTAGTGAGGACAAACTGAAATCGATTGACATGGGCAACCAGCAGGGTTTGGCGAAGAAGAATATAGTGTTTCAATCTTTAAACCGTATGAATGGTAGCTAAGGAAATATTCTCCACATGGGAATAATGGATCTCTGCATCTATAAGGTTCCAGCTTAGATAATATATGACATGCTCTTAGATCTCCTTATCCTCTTGAACCAAAACCATACCAATCGTCTCCATGGACGCGGCCACATAAAGTAGAAAGTCACGGCTATAGTTAGTTGGACTAATCACCGAGGCCAATGCTAATGCTCTCTTAAGCGCATCAAAGGACTCTTGGGCTCGCTCATCCCAGCAAAAGGTAGTGTCCTTCTTCAAAAGACACATAAAGCATCTAGTCAAATTGGCAAAATTCACGATGAATCTCCGTAAGAAGTTTTCCATGCCCTGCAAACATTGAAGATGTCTACTGTTTTTTCGGGGAGACAATTGAAGTATTGCCTCAACCTTTAAAGGGTTGACTCTTATACCCTCTTTGGATACAATGAACCCTAATAAGTGACCAGACTTCATGCAAAAGATGCACTTGTGAGGATTTAACCTGACCAAATAATGGCGGCACCTTTCGAACACTAATCTCAAATGATAGGAATGACTCATTCTCATACGAGAATGAGCAGCAATGTCATCCAAAAAGAATTCAATAATCGATTTGAGATCATGGAAGATCAAGGTCATAGCCCGCTGAAAAGTGGCTACGGCGTTTATAGTTTCATAACGCATGTTGGAACAGTTTGTCTTGCAATTAGGCACTCCCTTGAACTTATCATGCAGGTCATAAAAATTTATGAGCCTAAGAACTGATGTAGGGATCGAATTTACCTGTTCAAAAGATTGCTCGACGGGACGAGGTGGGTGGATTACTGAGAAATTGTGTAGATATTCATCATGTGTGATCTCATCAATTGCTAATTCCTTAAAAACATCTTCCCTAGTTAAGAAGGAAATAATATGCAAATCATCATTGAAGGCACGCCAGTTAGTAATGTTATCTGGGATTGACTGTCTAAATAATAATTCAATAGAAAAAACATTAGTGGAAAAATTCTCTGTGGGAATGAGTTGTGAAGCTACATTTTCCAACAAGTTAGCTTCTTGATTCTGAAAATGAGGAATGGAGTCGATATTAAAGGCATCAAGTGCTGAAATTAAATTCCATACCTCCTTTTGATAACTTTGCAAATGATTAGATAAGCAATGAATGGAACTGCGGACTTGTCGAACAATAATTTCAGAATCGCCAAATGCAATCAGAACTTTAACCTTTAAGTCCAGTGCCTTCTTGAGTCCCTGTATGAGGGCCTCATATTCGGCTGTGTTATTTGTTCAAATAAATTCCAGCCTACAATATAGCATGAATTTGTTTCCTGCGAGGTCTAGGAGCATGCAACCTACTCCTGCACCTTCCTTTGATCTAGATCCGTCAAAATACAGATTCCAAGGCTTATCAACAAGACTAATTACATCTTTTACATTATTCACAGTGTTAACCAAACTGGGGGCAGCTTCCTAAAAATCACAATGTAGAATTTTTTATTTATTTACAGAATCGGTAAATGCAGATTTAAGTGGAGGAAAACTCCCCAAATCAGAATCGTATCCATAGTTTCCTAAAATAGAATCACTAAACAAAACTGGTTCATTGGGAGTGTTTATCTCGGTCACTGTGTGTTTCATGTACCTCTCTCTATCAATCCTAATATTATTTGGTTGCCCGTTTTTAGGTAACCACAAATGAGAACAATCGATTGAAAAGTATCCTTTTAAGGCTTGAGACCAGTCATGACTTAAAAACAACCCATAGACATCGAGTATGTCTGCTACCACTACGTCAATAACCTGGAAGAGCTGTGGATTGGTGGCCATTCTAATCATTACTCCTTTTAATTCTCCTACAATTTTCACCTTGGACCGATCTAGTTGGCTAATCTGAATTTCACAAGGAGTGGGCTTGGCATTCAACTTCTTACAAACCGAATAATGCATAATGTTTGATGAAGCTCCGGAATCAATCATACAGTTACGAACATTCTGGTTGAAGATTTCAAACGTTAGTAGAAAGGGTGGAGTTTTAGATTTGGAGTTCTTACTTATCAGTGCATCTTTATCAGCGATCGTTTTGATGTTACTATTAAAACCTACTACTGTTTTGTTGGTTGAAGGATCAAGGTTATTGACTGAAGGTATAGAGAGCTGATTCTTTGTTTTGGTGGTTGATGGAGTTGATAAGTTTGAAAGTATTGAACCCCCAGGCATAGGGTAAATTTTCAATAAATCAAACATGCTGATATTTTCCCTCTGTTTCTTGAGATCTTCTATAATGTCATATTCGAGGTCTATACCTTGAGTGGCAAGCTACTGATTTGAAGGTTGGGGACTGTTCTTAGGTGCTGATGATGGTTGCGAATCTATAGGCCCTTTACTTCTTGTATTATGGGTGTGCTGGTTGACAAAGATAGAATGATCACTAGACTCCCCTTCTTTGGCTGAACTATCCCAGAAATGGCAATTAAGCAGGAGAGGATCTTCAGAAGTTTCCTCTTCGGTTCTAGGCTGCTCCGATTCACGATCTTCATCCGACTCCTGATCAGTTGAAGAATCAGGTAAGGCATAAACAACTCTTATAGTATTGAAAACTTACTCATTAGTTGATATGTCAGGGGGAGTGTTTTGCCTAGGATTTGGGGATGTAAAAGGCTGATATGGAGTTTTAAAATTCCCTCTGTTTGAAGTACCTTCTCCATTATTTCGTTTCAATATCACCACTTCATTTGTAAGAGACATAATTGCTTGTTGTAATTTTTCTACATCAAAAGCAGTAGCATCTCTTTTATCCATGTTGGTTCTAGCAGGGGTTTTGTTGCGTTTATGAAGGGAACCATCAGTTTTGCCATTATTTTCTGCTTCAAACGTCACTGAATTATTTTCAACCTTTATTGCTTCTTCGAAGGTTTCAACTGACATGATTTTACTAGCTTGTTTCACAAACATACCCAAGTATTTAGGTAAAGTTGAAGCATAATTCTCAATTATGATATCTTTTGGAGGTTGGGAGGCTACTGGTATCTTATTCAAGAGAGTAAGGAAACGTTGAATGAAATCCTTTATCCTTTATTTGCTCTCCATCTTAATTCTATCCAATTCTAGTGCTAACACAACAGGGGTTTTATCTTCACCAAACTTGTTCAGGAATTCCTGACTAAAATCACTCCAGCTAGTTATGGATCCTTGAGTTAGGGAAAAATACCAAACTACAGCTTTTCCTTCAAAAGTTAAAGGGAATAGTCGACATACCACATCCTCATGCTGAATATTCATAGTCTGAACAGCCAGGATGAATTTTTCAATGTGATTTTTGGCCAGGACCTTATCATCTGGGTCAAACTTAGGCAGCAGTTTGTTAGGGTGTTTGGGTAGGTTATGTTGTAGTCCAAGCACAGCAATGGCACCACATCGTAACCATAGTCTATCAGCATTAGGGTTACCCTTATCAAGGTCACCCATGTCTGGATCGGATTCCATATCTGACGGAGACTCATTGTTATGGTCACGGGGACTATCAAGTGGTGATTCAGGAGGTGAAGGGGTTAGATCAGATCCACCCGAAGGCAACAATAGCCGGGAAGTGTTAAGGCTAGCCACTCCTCTCAAAATATCACTAGGATGATAATCAGGAGATCCTCTGAATGGTTTAAGAGGCTCTTCTCCAAATGAATCAGCAGCTAACTCAGTCATTGCCAAGGTTTGAAAATGAGCTATGCTTGGCAATCTGAAATTGATTAGAGGGATTTCTGTTTAGCGAGAATAAGCTCTAGTTAAGATTCTTCATGATTCCTCTAATGTTTGACTTATTTGCTTTGGGGAAACTGGTGAGATAGTTGGGTCTCTTTCAATAATGGTCCTAACTGCATCTAAAAAAGGGGTATTCATAGTTTTAGGTTGTGATTTAGAGACCGGGGTAGACAATGTTCCAAAACTATTGAGGGAGGAAGTAGGTTGATTACTGGTAGGAGTGTTATGTGATTGATCAACCATTAAGATTTAAGCTCAGGCCCTCCTTCTAGTGCCATTTGTTGGTCATAAATACTGACCTAGGCCAACAACGGAAAGACAGCACACACACTCGACTTACTGCAATCTAGTGTATGTTTGGGATGATTGTCTCTCACAGGATCAAGGCCCTGCTTCCTGTATAATGTGCTCTCCAACTAGAGAGTCTCTTTTGGTGTGGGTGGTAAGTTTTGCTTAACCAAATCTTCTGACAAAATCAGAGAGATTCAACCTAGTGACTAACTGATACTAGAGACTATCTTAAGCTAAGTACAGAAAATAGTAGCTCCTAATTCTATCCTATAATGACTTAAATGCAAGCTATCTATCTTAGCTGAGATCATGAATTGTTAATTTGATAACAGGTCGCAGTATATAAAGTGATCTATATATGAAAACAAAAATTTAACAAAGGAGAAACATCGTTAGCACAGTGTAAAATATCTGAAAGACTTAGCTAAGGTCGTCATTATTCTATAGCATCCAGTAATATTCAGAAACAGTTCTAAAGAAACATAAGCACAACAGAATATATTATAGTACTGTAAAATATCAGTTCTCCACAAGTCTTAAGAATCGAACCCTTTACTTCTGTTTGGAATTTGTTTATAAATGGGACTACAAACTACAACTAATTAACTAAATCTCCTATTTCTATGGTAATACATGGATTTTATCCAAATATGGGTCAAAGAAAGACCAGAATCATAGGCATGTCGTTATATAACCATCAGGAGAGAATAACGCACCCAAAAATGGATAACTTACTGGATAAATCTAGCATCATATTCTCCAAAAGTGTTGACACTATATTTGATGATCCATACTGGTAATGCTTAGCAACAGAAGTGTAGAAACAACATAACAACAATCAGTTGCATTCTCGAAACAACCTCCAATGAGTAACTCCATGTAGCCAATACCACAAACATAGCACGGCATCTAGCTTCCTCTGAACGACTTCATTAACAACTGTAAATGTCAAACAAAATCTGTTTAGCAAAATGCAATGATGATCATATAGAAATGAATGAGAGGTCTGCAGAATTTTTTATTCTGCAGATATCTCCATTTAATAATCAAGCTATGCACTAAGAGCCAAAAATGGACAAAATCAAGATATTACCAACCTGTGAGGACCAATTCGAAATCATCTGTATGTATAACTGAAAATTCAAAACATAAGACAAAATTTGGAATTCATTGCAGAAAACAAAATATCAAGTTTTTAGAACTGATTCGACAGACAGTCGAATTGGCATGCTTCTCCTTGCCTCATTTAACTTGGCTTTGAACTTGACAGCTCTAATCTTGGCAATCTTATTCTGCTTCTTCAACCTTCGATTCTTCAACAGAAACCTTTTAACTTGTTCTTTATATTTCAGCTTCCTTTCCCTCAACAAGTTCCACTTCTCAATCGAAGAGATTAAATCATTTTTTAAACCTGTGATTTCATCTATAGCAGATATCTTGATAACTTCAGCCTCCTCGACTCTATAAGGACTTTGGTCAATTTATTGATCGATATCATGTTCATGATTTATTTGTTGACTATCAACAACCTAATTTCCAAAGGCAAACACGTATTTAAGATCCAGAATAGTTGGGCCTATGGGGACTGGATTGGGACGAAGCTCTGAGGAGTCAGTTACCTCAATAACAGAGATATCCCCAACCCTCAGGTTTCTTCTGGAAAACAAGGCAGCTGTCATACTATGAGTATTCCTATGAATAGCTCGATTACTCATCACTCGGCCAGTTTGGTCTTCAGCCTGTGTCTGTCCTATGTCAACCTGTGAGTGAGGAAGATCCTTGTTTTGACAGGGTATGGTGATTGGCAGTTTTCTCATTCGAGCTTGAGAATTATCAGCAGGAACTTTAGAATTTGTTTCAATCTTGACCTTAACATCACTGATACTTAGGGTTTGGCTAGGTTCGGATATTTCATCGCCCAAATTATCCTGTGAGCCAGACTCTTCTAGTTCAAGCTCAGCTTCTTCATTTTTTATATGCCTACGTCTAACCCTAGGCCTCTGTTTGGGCCATTCTTCATTCCCACCAAACCTGTTACGCATGAGGAACGATTCCCATGTTTCTCCTAGTTCTCCAAGCCAATAGGACACAAGAATTTTGATTAATCTGTGATGGAATAAACTCCTCTCCTTATCCCCTACCTTAGTTTGATAAGTGCAGGCCATTTTGTGTAGGCTATTCAAGAAAAAGTAGGGCATATTCACAGGGTGTCCTTTAAATATCATCAACAATCGGAGGTGATAGAATTGAGTTTGAGAGAGCCTACCCTCGTAGGTAACGTACCTAATGATCAGCTCCAGCAAAGCACACCATTTCTTCATTAGCAGTCTAGAGGGGAAACCGGATTTATACTTGGTTTGCATGTGCATTGGAGTAAGAAACCCCTTCCAATCGTCATTTTTTACATGCTTGTCTTTGTACCATCGTTCACCTATATGTGGTAACCCAATGGCTTGAGAAATAAATTCCTCATTCAGCCTTAATTCAATGTCCCCAACCTGTGCATTAACCCCATCAAACGATTCTGCGAACGCCTTAGAAGCTGCTACGTTGAACCCAGAAAACCTCTGTAAAAAACCTATCCATCCAACCCTAAGTATTACCTCACGACATTCAGGGGTAGCATGCAAATACTCATCACCTATGAGTTCAAACCTGGACACCGGTGCCATGGCAGTGATTACACAAACTTTGAGGGTTTTTGAAAACTAGACTTCAACATACATTCAATTTATCCACAGCCCACGCATTTCCATCAACACCCCAAAATGCCCTATTTTATCAAACCACTGTGAATTTCCCTGCGAGGTCATCATACTGCGAGTTGACAAGCAAATGAGATTTGAAAAACAACTTACCACACCATGATGATCTGCAGGGAAGTCAAGTGAGCGACTGTTTAAGTGTGATGTTTGCATGATGAAGAGTCGACAAATGGAAACCTTCAAGTAACATGAATATCAAAACCCTAATTTTAATCATAACCTCAACGCTGATCGATATTTTCATAATATTGTGATAGCTTAGAAAACTCATCGTTTCAAAACATGATTGAATGGTTACAATGGGAAATCCTTCATTATCGAATAAAACCATAATAATGTTACCAACTAAGGATATAATTGATGAACTTAGGATGAAGGTTATTATTATAATGATCGGGAAACAATTTATAATGTAACCAAACCTATATCAAAACTCTAAAAGTCATCTTATCCCCTCATGATAAACTTTAACAATGACTCACTTTGAAAATACAAAATTCAAAATAAGGATAAGCGTATAGTAATGTGTGGCTCACGAAGATTATATTAAATACCCTTTTAAACCTTATGACAAACATGTTGAGATAAATAATTCAGAAGTGAAGAAGCTTTATTAGGTTTCCTATATGAATTGAACAGAAATAGTTATCACACCATGTAGTGGCTTGCTTGAATTCATAGTAATAAATTCATTTGATTTCAAACATGCATGAGTGATAAATGGAATGAAATTAGGAGCTACTAACTTTTGTAATTATAATTTTCCAGATGATTAAAATAAATGAGAGATTAAGACCATGAGATTCAAATTTGACATAAACTGATGCTAACCCATGTAAATCGATCAATCAATTAAGCTTCTATTGGGAGTGCCTTCAGAATCAAAGATTCTGAGGACACTCCTAAAATATCCATAGATGAGTGTTGATCCAGGTGGTAATATCAAATGTTGATCAAAAGATTACCAATTTTGAAATTATTCGTGTTCAAAAAATATCTGAAGGGTGTTGCTTGCCAACACATACCAAGGATCCATAGTTGAAATAAGGAAGATATGCTCATCAACAAAGGAATCTTCATGAATTTCTTCTTCATCCAAACTAGGGAGATTCGATATGAGATCCTCAAAAACTAACAATTTCTTTGACTTTGCTGAAACAAACTTGAGATCGAATTCTTGCAAAATAACAATCCATTAATTGTACTTTCCCCCTATCATTCGTCTAGTCAAGACAAACTGAGTCGGATTGATATGAGCTACGATCTTAGTCTGGCGAAGTAGTATAGAATATCTCAATCATTGTATTGCATGAACAGTCCCTAAGACTAGCTTCTCGACGTGACTATATGAAAGTTCAACATCAATGATATTTTGGCTAAGATAGCAGATAACATGCTCTTGGAGCTCATCGTCCTCTTGAACCAGAAACATCTCAATCGTCTCTTGAGATGCGGCCACGTATAATAGGAAATCATGGTTGTAGTTAGGTGGACTAAGCATGAGGGTCGATGCCAAGGATTTCTTAAGTGCATCGAATGAATCTTGGGCTCGCTCAGCCCATATGAACGGAGTATCCTTCTTCAAAATCCACATGAAACCCTTTGTCAAATTGGCAAAATTTACAGCAAATATCTGTAAGAAGTTAGCCATCCCTTAGAGACTTTGAAGATGTCTAATCGTGCACGGGGGAGACAACTGAAGTATTGCCTCAACCTTCAGAGGATCGACCCTAATCCCCTCCTTAGAAATGATAAACCCTAATAATTGACCCACTCTCACACAAAAGATGCACTTTTGAGGGTGTTACAGTTGCAACATTTTCCCAAAATTCAAAAAAAAATTGGGACCCTCCTTTAAATTCGTTTTTGCTCAGCTCTTTCGTTTTGTTTGATGTTTGCTCAAGAAATACTTTTATTCTAGTGTTGTTTTATGGTTTGTATTGATTTTTCCCTGTCGTCAAAAGTGTTTGAGACTATTGAGTTGGAAATGCAGTTAACTGTGCTCCTACCGTTGCGGAGAAGTAACAAGAAATCAGGTCCGATCCAAGGGTCATTGGTCCCTGACATGCTTTATTTGTTTTCTTTATCGGTGGCTGTATTAAGATCCTGTCGAAACATTTTGTCTCTATGTTTTCTGCCGTTGCAGATGATGTATTGCGAAGTTCCCCGATGGTTTTATCGCAGATTCCTACCGTTTTGATTCGCAGATCCTTAGGCTTTCAACATTCGCCGTTGCGGCTCTGGAAAGCACTATCCTTCCGATGTAGTTTGATTTTGTTTTCTGCTTGACCGATATTTTTTTTCTGAAGTCATGTTTATTTTTACCCCCAATTTTTATTGGTCTGCAGAACTCGTTGTTTTTATGGTTTCCGCCATTGCGGCTCTTCAACAAACTATTAGTCCGACTCCTTAGTCTTGTGAACTTCAATGCGAGGTTTCATTTGTTTCTCTTGCCAATGCCACTGCGGGTCTCGTAGCCGTTTCATCATCCGCCGTTGCAAAGATGCTACCGACAGGATCGCCGATCCCATAGTCATTTTGTCGCCCGATGGGTTTATTTTTCCCGTCGATTATTTGTTGACCCGGGCGTATATATTGGGGTTGGGGTTTATTATTTTTTAATTGTTGTTTTATGAATTGCCCGTGCTGTCGCTATCGTTTCGAGCATACCTTCGTACTCACTGTCAGTAACTCATTCCTAGGTGGCTCCACCATGGAGGTTTACATATTTTTCTCAACCAATCGCACAGCGCATTACGAGGTAGGCCTTGATTCCCATTCTACATTTTCCATTCAAATGGTCAAATTGAGTTTGTCGCCCTTTATTAGTTCACTACCTCTATAGTTAGTGGATACCTAGTTTCTGTTTTCGGCACATATATATAATCTTTAGAGGTGGTATGGCTGCCCGGTGGGGGTTTTTTGTTTTGCTTGATGATTAAATTCACGGCCGTTATGAGTTTGCAACCCGCACTCGACTGCTTGGGAAACCGGTGCAGACGGGCGTTACGCTATCTGCACCAATTTACCCCAGTCTATGTATGGCCGTTCGAGGAGGGTAGTTCCCTGTTAGTCACAAAAGGAGGGTGTTTCCTTGTTTATTTCGAAGATACCAAGGTTTCGGTTCCCCATTATGGTTGCTCGTGTTTTTTTTTTGTTATACCTGCCCAGGATAAGTTTGTTAATGTGGATGATTTATCTCGTAGCGCCGAGGGGGATTTTCTTCCTTTTAGAGAGGCCATGGTATTTTGAGGCGATTGTGCAAATTCTTTTATTCATGGGCTGGTCTTAGCTTTTTCGGCAGACTGTGTTTTGTGCAAGAACACTTGATTTTTGAGTATTTTTTATTTGTTTTCATAGCTGCACTCATGTTTAGCCTAAATGAGGTAAAATGCTCATACAGTTTGTTCCCATTCTTTGAATATTATTTAGGAATGGCTCAACATAACCTAAAAGATTTTGCGTATGACAGGGAAATCCTTCAGAATTCGAGATGTCTAAACGGCAGAAGAAGAAGGCTCCTATAGTAGAAGAGGAAAACAAGGTTGAAATTGTCACCAAGTTTGAATACACTTATGAAGACACCAGATGCATAGTGGGTGTGGAAATTGAATATAAATGGGGGAAATTATATAGACTAATAACACACCGGGAGGTACCTGACATGGGTTTTGAGGAGCAAACCATATATGCAAATATAGAGAGATCTGCGTTGATGAGAGTTGTGACCAGACCTGAGATTTTCCCGTGCTCAGAGGTGATTGGATGGATTCTTCCCAGGGAAAATGTAACCACCATGATTTTGGCAAATTTTGACAAACAGGGTTATGTTGCTTATAGCCCTGGGTACGTATCACTAGCCTACCACTTACTAGAGGCCCAATTATACTTGACTGAAGATTGGCTAAAGACAATTAATCTGGACCTAGTTGAGACACTGAAAAGAATGCTGGTGCCTGGAAAGAGTTTCAGGACTAGGCCATCAGTGGAATATGATACTACTACCCTAAGGACCCCTTACAGGTTCATTTCCTTGATGCTTAACAGGATTTTCGGGCGGGCCCATGGTAAAAGTTTTAAGTTGGGATGGGTGCCTATTATCTTCTATGTTGGAACCCAAGGGACAGTGTTCAACTGGGTGAACATTGTATCAAACAGCCTCTCGGCCTGCATTTCTTCAGCATTAGGAGGGGTGTCCCAGAAAAAATCAGAGTTCTACATGAGCTTTATCTTGATTGATTGCATACTATGCAACCAACCTTTCCCAAACCTGAGATGTATCTGGGACCGGGAGAGAACACCAGTCTACTCAGCTTACAAGCCACTCTGGGCACAGAAGTACCACAGTCACTATAGAGAAGTGTGTGAACACTTCATCATGCCATTATATACATTGATCTTCTTAAAAGAGTGCAACTGCATGTCGGAGGAAGCATTGCAGGTTATTAAAGAATATGTAGATTACTACTTAACAGAGGATAGATTGTATTTTAGAATGTATGGATGCTCCAGAGCACCCTCACTACTACCAAAATATGCCACTGACTATGTGGTACACAAAGAGGCAGTTAGGCAGGTCTTCCTAGATGGAATAGGGAGTTTTCTATTTGAACATAAGAAGGCAACTTATCCTCCCTTACCATTCAAGTTGGGGAGCTATAAGTTCACAAGAGTCAATAAAGCCGATGAATTTGTAGAAGAATTGGGGAAATTCCATTTTGCGGAAATAAATTTCCATAGGAATGATTCCCAGAATAAAGTGGCAGAGCACTACAAGGAGAAAAATGTACATTTTGAGTACACCAGCCACTAAGATAAAGATGAGTCCATTTTCCACAGTGCAGAAAACATAACTGCCTTAAGAAGAAGATTTAAAAAGAAAATCACCACTAAAGGCGGGAAAGGACAAGATGAGCAGAAAAAAGCGGAGGAAGAGGAAGCTAGAAAAAGGGATGAAGATGCTAGGAGGCTAGCACAGGAAGCCAAAAGCTGGGTTAAAGGTGAGGAGGAAGAAAAGAGAAGAGAAGAACAAGAAGCAGTTAGAAAGGAAGAAGAAGCTTCCAGGATTGAAGAAGAGGAAAGGAAAAGGAAAATGGATGAGGAACTTAGGAAGCAAGAAGTAGAAAGGTTAAAACTGATAGAGCAACAAGCTTCCTATCCTGTAGACATCCAGGTTCAGGATGTGGGTAATATTGATGTTCAAGAACCTGAGGCACCTGCTAGTAGCACATTGGGATAGGCTGTTGTTCCCACCTTAAGACTAATCCCTTTCGAGCAGAAGAAATGAGAAGAAGTGCCGGACTTCAACACTATTTTTTACGACAAGGAAACAAAAAGAATTGTGAAGAGGACCGAAAGAAAGGTCGAGACTGGGGGGCAGTCAAGTAAAATGATAAATGATACAACTGTAGTATATGGGACAGACAAAGACCCCAGGTTCACCATCAGAGATGGAGCAGCATTGATCCATGATTCTGAGGACAATGTAGATTGGATAATGACTGATCTTGAATAGTCGAAGAAGTTTGCTGCCCAGCTGAAGGATACCCTGAGAAGAGAGAGAGAGGAAAGCAGTAGATTGAAAAGAAATTTTGAAGACATGCAATGTGAAATAAAGTATTCAAAAGATGAACTCCAGTTCCTCCAAGTAGAGAAGAGATCTCTGGAGGCTGCCCAAGGAAGTCTGGAGAAATTGCAGCAGGAATGTCAAGGGTTAAGGACAGAAAAGGATGAGCTGAAGACGGTATGTGAAAGTCTTCACACACAAAAGGATCAGTTGCTAGGAAATATAGGGTAGTTGGAGCTACAGAAAGCTACCTTGGAGGAATCTAAGAGGCAATCTCAGGGGCAGACTGCAGAGCTTAAAGAACATGTTACCTCATTAATAGCAGCTCTAGAAGAGGCTAGGGAACAGCAAGTCAACCTTCAGCCTTTCAAGGAGCATGGTCTAGCACAAAGGAGCAAGATGCGCCAGCTGCAAGTATCCATAGAGGAAGAAAGGTGCAAGATCTTGCAGGTAGACAATCGGCTGGAAGAGATTTTGGAAACCTCTTCATATTTTGTAGACAGATCGCAGGACATCTTAGAAGTCCTGATGGGAAGAATGGCAATATTAGAGGCCAACGAGGAAATCCCTACTTACCTACCAGCAAAATATCAACAAGGCCTCAGACAAGACTATGATTTATTGGAATTTTCCATAAACACGGCCGAAGAATTTAAGAAGGCTGTTAAGAAGACAAAGGGAGCTTGTACAGAATTCTGCAGGAGACTTTTGATTACTTATAATCGTTGCCAGGTTGATGCTGAACAGAGAATGGATACCTTTCCAGACCACAACCTGTTTTTGGAGATGTTACAAAGAAGATATCAGGAAGATGAACAAAGGATTTAGTACATCAAATCCCTAGACAAGCAGACCCTGAGAAATGAAGTAGCTCATTCTGCGGTTAGTGTGCAGTTGCTAGAGGACCAACTTCACCTGAGCTCAGCCAGAATAGAAGTAATAAGAAATCAGGCTGCTAAATTTTAAATCAATATTCGTTTTTTAGAACCTTCCGAGTTCGAAAACATTGCCTCAGAGGCTTCAGCATGGAAGAAGTTCTTGAATAGTCAAGCAGGACCCTCCTCATAAGCACTTTATTTGTTTGTCTTATTGTAATATGTTGTAAATTCTATAAACACTTAATGAAAGAAAAGTGTGGGAGGTGAAACGTTGGGGAATCCCAACAGTTTTTATTTTTTGTATAAATATAGAAGAATTAGATAGGAGGGGGGGATTTTTCCCAAAGAAACTTGTGAACTAGTTGTTGTAAGAGGAACTAATTCATTTTGCAATAATTAATTACAAATTTTGCCTGTTGGAGAAAGTGTTGTGTGGAATGTTCAAATGTGATGAAATGAACAATGTTGAAGGGGAACTATTTCGTTTTCAGTTGTGTTTCATTAACCGTGAGATCGTTCTAACTTTCTGAATATATGTTCTTACATGAATGTTCTCTGGTTTATTCTGTGATAATTTCCACTATGAGTAATGAATGTTTTAACAGTTGACGAGCTATCTTTTCATGTATATTTTTATTCATGTTTATGTGTTTTGATTCTAAGAACAGCTATCTGTGATTTATCTTAGCGTGTGAACAATATTACATTACTCATGAATTGATAATCTTGCTCCCTAGGGATAGCTTAGTTAGTATTGCTTTTCTAGTTGTGTGTGATTTAGATGCAAGAGAGTCTAAGACGAGAGGTAAGAACCTGTGCATCACATTGTGACCACTCCTTGCATTCTTCATCAATCTGCATCTTAGATAGGCACTTGCATATCATACTTAAAGTCAAAAATACAAAAATATATACGGTGGACCAAACTGCAAGGTGTAAAACCCTTTGTTTTTGTTACTTGACCTACAAATCTGGACCGCAAACTGGACGGATTCCCTACACCAAACAGTCATGGGCTAGTTGGGAACATTGACTGGGGAGAATCCCTTGCTGTTGTTGCTTGTGAAATTCCATGCCTCAATAGTTTCTGGCGCTAGAAGGAGGGCCACCAATGCATGGCTAGCCGGGGAAATACATTTCCTCAAAATTACTCCACCAGTGATAGTTTTGAAAGTAGTTTATTTCCTGACCCAAATACTGAAGAGAAAAGAGAACATTTGTTTTCTGTAGACAACCAAGTAGTTAAGGATCTGAGAAGACACACACAGGCTTATTTAAAGAGTATTGGAGGATTACCTACTATCCCTTATTTACCCCGAAGAGAATACAAGAAGAAATATCGTCCCATCTTGGAAGACTCAGTGTTGGTCGGAGATTTGGAAGAGTTAGTAGAAGTAGTGTTACAGGAAGTTGTTCAACCTTTGGATCAGGTAGGCCCAAACACACCTTACTGTTCTCCTGTGCATACTCATGTTCCTTCACCTCCTCACTCTCCACCCAGACTCATGGCAGGTGTAAATGAAAATCAACCACTTAACCCACCAAATCCACCACCAGCTTGGAATTCCAGATCACCCTTGAACTTAACACCTCCGTTGCATGACTTACCTCAAGCTTTTGAGAAGATGCTGCCTAAGTTTGACCCAAATGAGAAGGTTGTAGTAGATGACCATTTGCAAAGTTTATATTTGGAAATAGAAGGATTAAGGGCTGGGGAACATGAGGATGTAGTTTGTAGACTTTTTCCACACACCCTTAAAGGAGCAGCAGCGTCATGGTACTTTGGTTTGCCTGCAAACTCTATCCCAGAATGGGATACCTTTGAAAGGATTTTCAGAAGTAAGTATGCAACCCAAAAGATGCATGCAACGCTAATGAAAGGTTTAGGCACTTTTAAAAAAGAAAGGAAAGAAAGGGTACACAATTTCACTCAAAGATTTTCTGCTTACCTTAAGAACTTCTCTGCAACTAATAAGCCCTCTGACAAAGTTCTGATTGAGTATTATACCTTAGCTTTAGGTCCTGACTTGGCTATGTTCTTAAAAGCCCAAGTTAATCCTACGTTAGCAGAGACTTATGAAGAAGCAGAAAGAGTAGAGGCTGAAAAGGAAAGTATAGAAGATTATCCCGAGCAATCTAGAGAAAAAACTTCTGGGAAAAGAGCCCTATTGCTGTCTAAACCTAAAGAGGAGAAATCACATGATTTTGAGGGGATGTTAAAGATGATGCAAAAGCTTTCCAATAGAATAATAGATTTGGAGAAGGAAAAAGAAGCTCATAAAGCTTATAAGCCTTGTTACAAAAAAAGAGAAGATACCAACCAATCCAATACCCCTCCGCATGGTTCAGCATCAATGAATTTGACAGAGGTAGGGATGGATAATTTTTGCACTTTTCATCAACAACCCCATTCTGAAAAGAATTGTCCTCAATGGTTAAATTCAATGACATTGGTGATGAATCAGCTTTTGGATTCCAAATTAACTGAGGACAGTGATGAAGAGGAAAAAGGTAGTAATACCACATAAAAACAAGAGAATGATACTATGTTTTTATGGGATTATGTCTCGCTTTTTGATACATAAAAAAGTACTCTGAAACCTAAGAATATACCAATGAAAACAAAAGACCTGGATTTGGTGAATAAAGACAATTCAATGATATCAAAGATTAGGAAGTTGCAAGAGAATGTCAGGAAACAACCAAAGAACAATGTTGATGACAAAGTACCTGAAATCACCGTTATCATCCCAAGATCCGAAGCAAATAAACAAGCCAGTTAAGCCTATGGAAGACCAAGTAGGTGTTAACAACGAAAATACTAAAAGGCCTAAAGAGCTTGAGGAAGAGATACCCACCAAAAACCAACCTGTGGAGGAAGATGTTGAATCAATTGGGGAATGGAAAGATAGGTTTAAAACCCCACCTTTCCTTTTGACTTTGGAAATTCTGAACCATAAGGTGCATAATTGTTTGGTAGATTCTGGATCATCAGTGAATGTTATGCCACTCCCAGTTTGCAAAAAAATTAATGGGTAGCCAAAACCTACTGCTTGGGAAGTTACTCAATTAGACAGAACTAGTGTCAAAGTAGTTGGGGAAATGGAGAATGTTCTCATTCGTTTATCTGCAAATGAAAAGATATGTCAGTTTATTGATATTGTGGTGGCAGACATACAGGATGGGTATGGACTTATTTTGAACCGAGACTAGTCTGCAAGATTAAAGGGGTATTTTGCTTCGGATTGGTCACATTTATGGTTGCCTCATAAAGGGGTCCCAAATCGGATCAAAATCTTAAGGGAACCTTACATGAAACACACTATCACTAAGTTGGAAGAAGAAAAGGAACCATCAAATTCTGTTTTGGGGAATTATCTAATGGAGCTTAAACGAAGACATCTGGCATCAGAATAAGCCAGCAATAAGACTGACACTCAGCCTGATCTCCTTCAATGTTCACGGGCTGATGAGATTGATTGTAAATTGGTAGACGTAGTTTTAGTTTCAAAAATAGCAGAATTAGATAATGGTTAGGTATTACACATCTGCGATCAAGCCTAGCCCCTGGACTCATAAGTTGATAGATTTTTGGGGGTGGGCACAAAACTGATCAAGTAGTGGTTGGTTCTCAAATTTTTACTCTGATTTTGATTTGATGACCTTGTACATAAATAATTTGATGTGGTTTTCAATTTTATTTACCGCTGTTGTTTCTAGTTATTTTGGTTTGTTTTTGAATAAAAGAGGCAAACTTTTGGTTGCATGGAAAACATCAGGTTTCTCAATTAACTGAAATCTTTGGCTTAAGACTGTGCATTCCGTTTGAAATGATAAAATTTCTTCTAGTAGGTGGTTTTCCTAAGTGGCTATACGCTCATTGAAGTCCTGCTTAACCCCAAAAATAACTCAGAATCAAAAGGTCTGGAATACTATTTTGAGGCTCCACCCACTTCACATCTAAGATTTCCTAGGGGATGATAGAAGAGGACCCATGGAAAGGAAGCAAGGTAAACAGTTTATTATATATAAATGATCCCATGCCAGGATCTTAAAATCCTAGAGGCTGTTAAGAGTCAAAACTCCTAAAAGAAGCAATACATATCAAAGCAAAGTATAAAATGTGAATACCAATTTTCCAAAAGTTCTTCTTTGTCTGTGAGCTGAGAAGTAAATATATCTCTCACACAAAAAGACAATATGGATAGAAGATCCTGAATGAAATTCAGAAAGAAAGGCATATGGAGGACTCCAAAGAAAAAAAGTTCAAAAGGCACAAAAATGCAATTGGCATGGGAATGAGGAACAAATGAATAGTTCTGTTTACCATATGTTACGATCCTGTGGTGTCCAAGCTAGAAACTACCCAAAGACAGAGCTAAAATGAAACTCATCTAATCAGCCTCGTAAGAGTTATCCGGACTTTTAGTATTTTGGTGTTCCCATTTCCAAAGAATGGACTATCATCAATTATTTAAATGCATGTTTGAACAGAAATAGTTATCACACCATGTAGTGGCTTGCTTGAATTCATAGTAATAAATTCATTTGATTTCAAGCATGCATGAGTGATAAATGGAATGAAATTAGGAGCTACTAACTTCTATAATTATAATTTTCCAGATGATTAAAAGAAATGAGAGATTAAGACCATGAGATTCAAATTTGACATAAACTGATGCTAACCCCTATAAATTGATCAATCAATTAAGCTTCTATTGGGAGTGCCTTCAGAATCAAAGATTTTGAGGACACTCCTAAAATATCTATAGATGAGTGTTGATCTAGGTGGTAATATCAAATTCCGATCAAAAGATTACCAATTTTGAAATTATTCGTGTTCAAAAAAGATCTGAAGGGTGTTGCTTGCCAACACATACCAAGGATCCGCAGTTGAAATAAGGAATATATTGTCATCCACAAAGGAATCTTCATGAATTTCGTCTTCATCCAAACTAGGGAGATTCGATATGAGATCCTCAAAAACTAACAATTTCTTTGACTTTGCTGAAACAAACTTGAGATCGAATTCTTGCAAAATAACAATCCATTAATTGTACTTTCCCCCTATCATTCATCTAGTCAAGACAAACTAAAACGGATTGATATGAGCTATGATATTAGTCTGGTGAAGTAGTATAGAATATCTCAATCATTGTACTGCATGAACAGTCCCTAAGACTAGCTTCTTGACGTGACTATATGAAAGTTCAACATCAATGAGATTTTGGCTAAGATAGCAGATAACATGCTCTTGGAGCTCATCGTCCTCTTGAACCAGAAACATACCAATCGTCTCTTGAGATGCGGCCACGTATAATAGGAAATCATGGTTGTAGTTAGGTGGACTAAGCACGGGGGTCGATGCCAAGGATTTCTTAAGTGCATCGAATGAATCTTGGGCTTGCTCATCCTATCTGAACGGAGTATCCTTCTTCAAAATCCACATGAAACCCTTTGTCAAATTGGCAAAATTTACAGCAAATATCTGTAAGAAGTTAGCCATCCCTTAGAGACTTTGAAGATGTCTAATCATGCACGGGGGAGACAACTGAAGTATTTCCTCAAACTTTAGAGGATCGACCCTAATCCCCTCCTTAGAAATGATAAACCCTAATAACTAACCCACTCTCACACAAAATATGCACTTTTGAGGGTGTTGCAGCTGTAACATTTTCCCAAAATTCAAAAAAAAATTGGGACCCTCCTTTAAATTCGTTTTTGCTCAGCTCTTTGGTTTTGTTTGATGTTTGCTCAAGAAATACTTTTATGCTAGTGTTGTTTTATGGTTTGTATTGATGTTTCCCTATCATCGGAAGTGTTTGAGACTATTGAGTCGGAAATGCAGTTAACTGCACTCCTACTGTTGCGGAGAAGTAACAAGAAATCAGGTCCGATCCAAGGTTCATTGGTCCCTGACACGCTTTATTTGTTTTCTTTATCAATGGTTGTATTAAGATCCCATCGGAACATTTTGTCTCTACGTTTTCCGCCATTGCAGATGATGTATTGCAAAGTTCCCTGATGGTTGTATCGCAAATCCCTGCCGTTTTGATTCGCAGATCCTTAGGCTTTCTAATTTCACCATTGCGGCTCTGGAAAGCACTATCCTTCCGATGTAGTTTGATTTTGTTTTCCACTTGACCGATATTTTTTGCCGAAGTCATGTTTATTTTTACCCCCGATTTTGATTGGTCTACAGAACTCAGTGCCTTTATGGTTTCCGCCATTGCGGCTCTTTAACAAACTATTAGTCCGTGTCCTTAGTCTTGTGAACTCCGATGCGAGGTTTCATTTGTTTCTCTTACCAATGCCACTATGAGTCTCATAGCCATTTCATCATCTGCCATTGCGAAGATGCTACTGACAGGATCGTCGATCCCGTAGTCATTTTGCCGCCCGATGGGTTTATTTTTCCCGTCAATTATTTGTTGACCAGGGCGTATATATTGGGGTTGGGGTTTATTATTTTTTTATTGTTGTTTTACAAATTGCCTGTGCTGTCGTTATCATTTCGAGCAGACCATCGTACTCGCTATCGGTACCTCGTTCCTAGGTGGCTCCACCATGGAGGTTTACGTATTTTTCTCGACCAGTCGCACAACACATTGCGAGGTAGGCCTTGATTCCCATTCTAACTTTTCCATTCAAATGGTCAAATTGAGTTTGTCGCCCTTTATTAGTTCACTGCCTCTACGGTTAGTGGATACCCAGTTTCCATTTTCAGCGCATATATATAATCTTTAGAGGTGGTATGGCTGCCTGATGGGGGGTTTTTGTTTTGCTTGATGATTAAATTCATGGCTGTTATGAGTTTGCAACCCACACTCGACTGCTTGGGAAACCGGTGTAGACGGGCGTTATGCTGTCTGCACCAGTTTACCCCAGTCTGTGTATGGTCCTTCAGGGAGGGTAGTTCCCTGTTAGTCACATAAGGAGGGCGTTTCCTTGTTTATTTCGAAGATACCGAGGTTGCGGTTCCCCATTATGGTTGCTCGCGTTTCTTGTGGACCAGGGTCGTGTTTTTTTTTGTTATACCCACCCAGGATAAGTTTGTTAATGAGGATGATTTATCTCGTAGTGCCGAGGGGTATTTTCTTCATTTTAGAGAGGCCATGGTTTTTTGAGGCGATTCTGCAAATTCTTTTAGTCATGGGCTGGTCTTAGCTTTTTCGGTAGATTGTGTTTTGTGCAAGAACACTTGATTTTTGAGTATTGTTTATTTGTTTTCATAGATGCACTCTTGTTTAGCCTAAATGAGGTAAAATGCTCATACAGTTTGTTCCCTTTCTTTGAATATTATTTAGGAATGGCTCAATAGAACCTAAAAGATTTTGCGTATGACAGGGAAATCCTTCAGAATTCGAGATGTCTAAACGGTAGAAGAAGAAGGCTCCTATAGTAGAAGAGGAACTCGAGGTTGAAATTGTCACCAAGGTTGAATACACTTATGAAGATACCGGATGCATAGTGGGTGTGGAACTTGAATAGAAATGGGGGAAAGTCTACAGACTAATAACACATCGGGAGGTATCTGACACGAGTTTTGAGGAGAAAACCATATATGCAAATATTGTTGGGCTATAGGGCAGACCTGGGCTTTATACCATTAACTTCACACCAACAAAAGACCCACAGTGTTGGCCCTTTTGGCAACAATCTGCAAGTAGATTGCAGTCTCACCCGAAACAGCTATGGGATGCCGCAGAACCAGGTTTCTGCAAGCAGAAGAGGGATATTACTGTACCTTATCCTTTAAAAACTTATATTCGTATACACAGAGATTCAACATTCACATATATAACTACACAGCTAAATAAATAGACAATGACTTGCATAACCCTTTATTGGGAATTCACAGCGAAGTTATTTAGTTAGCAGTGATCTTATTTATCAGATATATATTTATTAATGCATGAAAGAACATAACAGAAACAGCACAAAGAACCACAACACCAGATATAATGTGGTTCACCCCCAGTGTAGGGGTTACGTCCACAGTACTTTGTTTTATTCAACTCGTTACTAAAATCACAGTTCTGATCTGCGCACTCAGCTGCAGATCCTTTCAAGTCCTTAAAGCCGCGCACACAGCTGCAGGCCTCTGCACACACAGCTATAGATTTCCTTAATCACCTAAAAACCCTCTGTGCACACAGCTGGGACTTAACCTTCTCTTACAAAATAGCCTTAGCTTCACATCTATTCTTCTTACATCAAAATCCTAACCTGACTTATTTACAAGAGTGTCTATTTATATAGAGCACTATTACAAAACCATGGACTTAAACCATGGGTTATTACAAAAAGAGGGCTTTGACTCAACCCCGTCACCCCTAAGACTATTTTGAGTCGTAACTCTACTTACAAACTCTCATAACCCCATGGAGTTACCTAACTTAAGGACCGTTAAGGTGCGCGCCACAACAGGCCCCTAAGACTCACCAGTGTCCCGTCCCGGGACACTCTGCTGGTCTTCTGGTGGGCAAAGCTTCTTTGCGAGGACAGTGAACTAAGTATTGAGACTATGCATGATGTTGTTAGCTACTTTCTCCTTTTCCACCAACTCCTGTAGTACTACGAATGATCATATTCCACAACAGTACTTAATTCCAAATCCTTACTGACAAGTGGCTGTATAGAGTTTTCCAACTATGTTACTTTCACCCTGCACGACTCAATTTCCTGCTGGAGTTTCTTGCTGCGCTTTACTTTGAGCATTTTCTCCATAGGGGGTAGGGTCTTAATTTCCCCTTTTACTACATCCAGCTCTGCCTGTCGCTATTTGATGGTTTCTTGTAGCTGTCTTATTTCTGGATGTTCCTGAAGGGTTGTCCAAGCCTCGACACTGTCTCCGAGCAGCTTTGCTACGCTGCCCACAATATCTGAAATTTTTGCTGCTGATGCCTGAATGTCTGCTCGGTGTTGCTCTCTGACCTCCGGTGGGCTCTCCGGGGTGATGCAGAGTTGGAGCTCCACAATCTGGGCCTCATGTTCTATTTTGAGCTTCTCGATTTCACTGTGAGACTACTGTGCATAGTCTTTCAGCCTGACTAACCTTTGTTTTGGTTCTTCTACCAGCTGTACGTCGAAGTCAGGAAGACTTTGACATGCCTCATCCAAGACTCGTACTAGGGTAATGCGCTTATGTTCTGCATCCCTCTTTCTCTGCTCTACTGCCTTCAGCTGCGCTGTGAAGCCCTGCTGCTGACTTATGGCATTTTCTAACTGTTTTTTCGAATATTGGTCTCGTGCCTGAATTTCTTTCATAATGGCTGACTGACAGAGATGTAGCTCCGTCATGGATAGCTTAGTGTAGTCTATGCCAACCTTCATACTCATCACTGAACGAGAGGCTACATCTGTTAATATAAGAGTTGTGCTCGATACTTGCCCTTTGTTATCTCAAGCTAGCCATTGCCTTAGGTCTAGCTGCGCGCTCACTGGGGTGCTGCTGGCTGCAGTGCCAGTCACTGATTTTGCTGCTAAGTCCTTAAGCTCCGAGATGTGATTTGCTACACTAGTGATGGCATCCAGATGCGCAGCTGCAAACTCTGACCATTGTTTAGTGAGAACTTTGGTGGACTTTGATAAAGCCTCATCAAGCTCCACACTTGTCACACCGGGCGCTTCGTCGATATTCTTATCCTTTGATGCCTTCGCTTTCTTTCATGACTGCGGTTTGTTTACTTCCTCTGCGTCTGGTGTCTTGCGCTTATGCTGCCTATTAGGGTTGGAGGTATTTTTAACTGAGTCTTCTTCTTCTTCTACTTCGTCTTCACTTCCACCATCTCCTCCCTGGTCGCTTTCAGTCTGCTGCGACTCAGTTTGTTCATCACTTCCTTCAGTGGGTTCTTGCTGCTACATGTGATTGGGGCCTGTGCCCATATCGGCGACAGGAGGGACAGGAATCTTAGGTTTTATCCCTGCGTCTTTTAACCATTCTGCCGACCACTGCTATACTATCGCGAGGATGTCATCTTTAGTCACTACATATGGCAACTTAAACCATTGATGCTTCTTATCTGTGCAAGCCTGGATAAAAATATGGTGCATATCAGCCCTGAAGTTGACCACTCCATCATACTAAGAGAATAACTCATTACTGAGCCATGGGGCTTTTACAATCTCATACGAGATACTCATCATATAAAAGGCAAATACATAGTTTGTCATCTGTTGGTGGGTTTTATCCTGTGAAACCCACAGTGATGCATACATGGCTGCACCAGGCATGTGCGCTGGTACAGCAGCAAACTGTACTTCAGTAGGTTCTTGCCATGCTACCAGTGCGATGAGAACAATCAACCATGAGTAGTGGAAGGGCCTACCTTTCTCCTGCGCGTCACAAACGTCTTCAAGGAATTCCTTCACAATATATGCTGCCCAGTTATAACTGTAGCCTTCGGCGCAGTTGATAGCAATTCTGATGATCGAGGTAGGCACTTCAGTTGGTCTGCATTTTCGCATAATTTTTCATGCTAAGAGCTCAGCTGCGAAGCGAATGTTCTGCTCTTGAATCGTGGAAGTGTGATACCCATGTTTCCCTTTCGTCGGGCCAAAGTGCTCCTTCATGCTTTGTGTGAGCTTTGTATCTTCGTGCTTTGAGGGAAATTCTGTCCCCGGATCAGGCCCTGCCATTGGTAATCCTGTGATCCTATGAATGAGCTCACCATTAATAAGAATTTTCTTTTCGCCGATCCATAGGTAGCCGTCATGCACTAATGCCAGCAGCTGCTTGACCACGATGGTGACCTGTGTGCTGCGACCAAAATGGGGAACATCGAGCATTTTCAACAAACCAGCTAGATCCAAGCTAGTAGCCCACTGTTTTACTTCCAATAAGGTCACCCCAGTTTCTTGATATTTAACGAAATGCAAGTATTGGGTAGGTGTGAATTGTGGAAACTTCCTACGGTCACTTGTGTCATGGTCAGCATACTTAAGCCGATCTATTTTCCCTGTCATTGTTCCAACCAGCTGCACACCTGGGGGTAGTGAGGGGGTGCATATAGTGAACTTAGCATTCTGTTGAGGTGGTTTAACTCCTGGTCGAATAGGCTGAAGATATGGTGGCCGCTGCGGTGCAATGTTCTCCTCTCCTTCAATTGGGATCTCTGCTAAACCAGGCGGATCCATTCCGGGATCCTCCGATGTTTTCCTGGATTGTTTTTGTCGGTCTTCGTTTCGCTTAGAACAAACTTTCGGCTTAAACTGTTTCCTGGCAGATCGTGTCTGCATTGGCAGAGTTGGTGCTGGTAGAGTCTCTTCGTGGGCTGCAGGCTCAGGTTGGGGGGCGAAGATGTGTTACAGACCCATCTATTCAAATTCTCTCAATAGGTCCTGGAGTTCACGATCAGCTAACATGGGTTCAATTGTGAAACTCAAGGAAATGCAGAATGCGATTTCCCCGTACCCGGGTGTCTTCATATACAATCCATTGACTAAATCTGCCATAAATGTGCATTGAAGGCACCAAATCTGACAGGGATCCTATTTCCACGGTGCTAGATTTTGGCAGATATCATTAGGACAGGCAGTTAAGGCAATTAAAGTACCAGCGACGCCAAATCGACAGTGTTCCAACGGTCGGCTTTTGGGCTGCAGCGCAACCAAGTCTGCAGCTGCATCACAATAAGGACCATCGACACCATATTGACCTTTGGCACATCCGGACAAATTCTGCGACCAAGCTGTGAGCTGCAATCCCGCAGGTCGGTACTTAGTTATTTCTTTGTCACTAGACATATCAGCAAGCCGAAGCACGACCGCTGGATACCAGTTCTCTGCTACAGGTGCCTGGATACGTATAGGCTTATGTACCCGTTGAGGTACATGTTTCCATGCTTCATAACAGTGCTCCAAGTGTTCCTGTGGGACGCTCTTCCCATCGAACTTGTTGCACACCTCCTAGAGCTGATCCACAAATCTTAGGTGAAGAGATTTCTGAAAAGCTTCCCAACTAGGAATGCACTTCTTATGGTTATCCCTCCATCTGGTTGCTGTGGGTCTGAATACTAAATCCAGAGTCTCTCTTTTCTGTGGATCTGGTATCTGGTATGAAAATTGTTCAATAAACTGTTCTGGGTCGGACAAGTCATCAAAATTAGGTAGGACTCTTACCTGTGCACCAAGCCATCTAATAGATTTGGTAATTCTGGCACATCTATGTCCATGCAGCTCATAAAGTCTATTCTACCAGTTTTCTAACCCATCATCTGAATCCGTCATGCAGGAGTTGTCACACTGCCAATCCATGATACCTTCGGCAGTAGGATCAACATAATCGTCTTCCTTAGCTGTGATATTGTAGATGTGGTCCAAAGCATCCTGGTCTTCATATTTTACTGGCTCTGTGTATCTCTCTCCTTGAGAAGGGTCCAATGGGACTATGACTCTCATTCCTTTCCCTGCGAAAGTCATCTATCTCTTCTTCAGGTTGATGACTACATCATTATCTATTTCCCATTCAATGCCTAGTAGTGCAGGATAGGGGTTGCTGTCATCAATTATTCCAATTACCTCAAAGTCTGCTAAGGTACTGACTCCATCAATATCTACTGGGACATTAGGGAGTCTTCCTAGGGGCACAATCTTCTGCTAATTGGATAATCTCAACTGCATAGGTGACCAATCAAGGGTAGGTTTTCCTATTTGTTCCCACGTTTTCTTAGTTAAGACATTGACCTCTAATCCTAGGTCCAAAATAACAGCATTCATATCATACTCTCCTATCTGAGCATTCAATCTCATTTCCCTGCTAGTCCTCCTAACTCTATTAACAGCTTGTTCCTGACCAGAACTATGCTGAGGTTCGCAGGAAGCAATAACTTTCTGCAACTCGCTTAAAGCATTCTGATTTTGGAGGAGCTTCAAACAACTCTGTAAAAAGGAGGACAGTGTACTTACTTTTTCTGTCGAAGCTTCTTGCTTCTGCGACTGCTTCTAAGGGTGTTGCACAGGTATTATTGATGTGTTGGGGTCAACAAAGTCTCTCGTGGCTACCATCAATGTCTCTTTTTCTCTGTCGACATCACGTGCAGGGATTTTTTCTGGTGCCTTCCGAACCCAAGCCTCGCTAGGCTGTTTCTCCTTGTTCTGCACTTCCATCGTAGCTCCACTCCGGGTAACAACATTAATGGCTGGGGCAGGTCTTTGCTCGACGGAAATCATCTGAATATTCTAAGTAGGGACACTATTTCTTTCCTGAATCTTAGCTATCAATTGCAAGCACTGCTTGATCACATGATCTACTGCTCGGCAATACCGACATGTCGTAGTTGCGTTCCGACAGTCTCTCGCTAAATGCCCGGCCTGGTTACAGTTGTAGCACACAACCTGGCTTCTTCCTCTTCTGGCCATACCACCTCGACCACAGCCTCCAAAAACACCTCTTCCTGATGCACCACCGCAGTAACCATAGCCATCATTGCTCTGTCCCTCATTTTGTACCCGATAGGTGTCATAGGTGCGTTCTCGCATGAGGTCATAACTACGACACTTATCTTCGTTATGGCCTACGGACTTACAGAATTTACAATAGGAGTTCTTAGTTACTTTCCCATACCTCTATAAAAGATAACAGTCTTCAGGTCGATGCTGGCCTGCTATTCTGCAGAGCTCACAATATAGGACTTGTGGATTAAACAGGTTTGGTGCACCAGTATTCAGGTAATTTCTTACCACAGGACACTGTTCCTTGGCATGACCTTCTATCTGACATTGTGTACACCAAACCTCTTCGTGACCGGTTTTTCCTTTCTTCATATCGCGCAGCTCTAGAGCCATCGCTGCCAACTACGCCTGGATTTGAGCAATACCAGAATTATCTTCGATAGGAGTGGTTCAAGTTTCATCGCGATTTCCAAGGCCTCCTACTGGTCAGCAACCTTCTGTTGCATGAGTGGGGTTCTGATATGCGGTAACAATGTGTTGAGGCCTGGAAATTCGCAGGCGACAATAATAAGGGATTCTCCCCAATCAACGTTCCCAACTAGCCCATTGACTGTTTGGTGTAGGGAATCCGTCCGGTTTGCGTTCTGGCTACCGTAGGTCAAGGTACAAAACAACAGCTTTACCAGTTGCAGCCTGGTCCATCGAGTTTTTTGTATTTTGACTTAATTATGAGATGCAAGTGCCTAATTAATAATGCAGGGTGATAAATTGCAAGGGGCCGTCACAAAGTGATGCGCAGGTTCTTACCTCTCGTCTTAAGGCGCACAAGCATTTAAATCACATGCAGCAAGTAAATAAACTAACTACCTAAATCTATCCCTAGGGAGCAATGTTATCATTCGTTAGTGAGTAATACATTCCGTACATGCATTATGAACAGTTACAGGCAAAACCGCACCATGGTAGAGTACTTGATCTCCTCAAAACCGCCTGCCATCAATCGACCAGCATCATTCAAAACAACAAATATTATCAATTAAACGACTATTCCACAAGGAAATGGCGAGGCACACCATCTACGGGCCTGACAAACCTAGCCTACGGCAGTCAACCGGAAACACACTGGCGGGAAAACTTAAAATCGGCAATCGAAAGGAAATAACATCGGAGGCCAAGGGTCTTTCCCAGCCGCAACGGTGGAAGAAACCCAAATCACAGACAAGCGACATGTGTGCAAGAGAGGCTTTAATTAGAAGTCGAAAGGATTTGAACTTCGGAAGCCAAAAGACTTGGAGAGCCGCAACGGCGGAAAAGAGAAAACTAAAACCAGGCGATGCAAGTCGGACGTCAGATGAATTTGCGTTCCGGAAGACAAAAGGATTTTTCCATTCGCAACAACGGACGAGAAACAACTTCATGCATGCGACTAAAATAGGTTAAAATGCATCAGCCATCGGTGCTTTCACACTTCGGAAGCTAAGTTGCTTTAGGAGCCGCAACGGCGGATGAAAAACAGTTCGAACTTCCGATCAAAACAATGAAAACTAAGTGTTTCGGTCAACTTAAAACATCCAACAATGGTGACCTCAGTAAAGACAACTGGTTTGATCAATAAACACAACAATCTTAACAGCTACGGCTCACCATAAACTTCAGCACAATCAAAAGACCAGACCTTGGTCAAGAGTTAAGCTTTGTAATCATTTAAAGATTGCAACACATGCCAACAACTCTCAGGATTCAAAGATTAAAGCAAAATCACAAGGAGGGGTCCTGAATTTAAGAAATTTGGCGAGAAAAGTTGCAGCTGCAACAATTGGTGATTACCTAGGAACCTAGATCTCTGGGCGATTAACCTCTGAGTGACAGACTGCTTAACAATGACCGCATCGTATTGAATTCTTCCAGCAATATGGATTTCTCAAATGACAGAAGTGCGTACCCTTAATCATTGATGAAAGTCCAATTAGGGGAGTGAAACCAAGATTTTCAAGTCTAGATGACTCTGTTGAGGCTAGATAATGAGTTTCGTTAACCTTTGTCTTCAGGTGGCTAAAATCTTTGGACACCACAGGATTGGAGCATATGGTAAACAGAAGTATTTGTTTGTTCCTCATTCCCATGCCATTTTCACATTTTTCTTGTGCTTTAGGACTTTTGTCCTATTTCATATGAGTTTGCTTACATGCATTTCTTAATGAATTTTGATTCAGGATCCTCTATCCCATAGTGTCCTTTTGTGTGAGTGGTGTACTTCAAGTTTCAAACCCACGGACGGAGAGGATCTTTCGGCAATTAAGTATTTGTAATTCAGCATCTGCTTTGATGTATGATGTTTCCATAGGAGTTCTTTGATTCCTATCTGCCCTCTGGCATCCGTTTCTTAGCATGGGATCATTTATATTTAATATACTGTTCACCTTGCTTCTTTCCATGGGTCCTCTGCAGTCGTCCCCTAGAAATTTTAAGTGTGACGTGGATGGGGCCTCAACATAGTATTCCAGATTATTTGAATCCGGCTTATTTCATAGGGGTTAAGCGGGACTTCAATGCACACAGAGTCATTTGAGAAAACTGCTATACTGGAAGAAATTCTTTCATATAAATTAGCACACACAGTCTGACACCAAAACGTTTATCAAACCCTGAAAATTTCGGATATATTCCATGCAACCACAGGTTTGGTCCCTTTATTGAAATCAATGAAACAAGCTAAAATGAAATCAACAAAAGCAAACTAGAAACATGACTCAAAAGATAGTCGGATGGATTATTTATGTACAAGATAGAAAAAAAAATTAGACAGACTCAGGAAAAATAAGGCTTGAGAACCAAACTATTTACTGGTAGGTTCTCCTCCCACCCCTGCAGATCTTGCAACTTGTAAGTAGAAGGACCAAGCTTGGCTGCAATCTGAAAAGGGCCTACCCACAATTGTTGGAACTTGGTATGCTTTCCTTTCTCATCATGGGGATGGTCCCATTTGAGGACTAAGTCTCCTAATACAAAGTCTTTTGTCCCAGCTTTATGTTTGTCAAACCATCTCTTAACTGACTCTTGTTGTTGCTTAAAGTGTTCTTTGGCTTTAGATCTGGCCTCCTCTGCTTTCAGGAGATTATATATTCTGATTTGTAAAACTTCATCATCCGACCCCCTAGACTCTTGAGCTAGTATGGAAGATGGTAGCATGATATTTGGAGGAAGGATGGCTTCTTTACCATATACAAGGGTATATGGAGACACTCCTATTGTAGATTTTGGGGTAACTCTATCAACCCATAGGGCGTTTGGTAAGGCTGAGTGCCAACTCCTTTGGTTTTCTATGACAGTCTTCTTTAGGATTCTGATCAGATTTTTATTAGAGGATTCAGCCAGGCCATTTCCTTGTGGATAGTAATTAGCAGAATAATGCAATTTTATCCCTTTATCATGAGCAAAAGCAGTCAATTTAATTGATGAAAACTACTTGGCATTATCAAAAACTAACGAAACTGGAACTTCAAACCTGGTCATGATGTGGTCTTGTATGAAACTGATGACTTCGTCTTCATTTATCTTGCGCAGTGGAATAGCTTCGACCCAGCGAGTGAAATAATCAGTCGCAGTAAGAATGTACTTGTGCTGAAGGGAGGAATTCAATTTTATTTCTCCAATAATATCCAGCCCCCATTGTTCGAAGGGTTCCGTGATCGTCACAGGATTTAGGGGTGCTACTGCTCTAGGCTGTCTTCCACCACACCTTTGGCAAATATCACATTTCCTGACATGTGCATGTGCATCCTTGAAGAATGTAGGCCAATAGTAACCAGCTCTGAGGATTTTGTGGGCTGTAGTGTCTCCTGAATAATGTCCCCCAGCCGTACCATCGTGCAATTCAGACATTACTTTCTTAGCATCTTCTTTCTCCAAGCATCCCAGAAGGACTCCATCGTAGTTTTTCCTGAATAGTACGCCTTCGATGATTTGATAGGAAGTTGATTTCGGATGCAGCGCCCTCCTTTGCTTAGAGTTCCAATGTTCCGGCAACAGTCCTGACTGTAGATAATGTACAAGGTCTCTATACCAAGACTCAGGAGATGTAAACAAAGGACATACCTCTGCTAAATGTAATTCGACCTCATCTTCCCAGGCGCTCTCCTCATTGTTCCTATTTTCAGTCATCAATTTGCACAACCCCTGACCTTTAACTATAGATGCTGGCTTGAATTCAATATCGTATTCCTGGAGGGGTGTCACCTAGTTGCCTCTTCTTTCCCTTAACTCCCTTTGTATAAGAAGGGATCTCACAGCTGGGTAGGGGACTATTACCTTGGTTCAATTTTTTAATATATAAGGCCTGAATTGCTTCACTGCCTTAAAGACTGCGTAAGCTTGCTTATCAATGGCTGGGTAGTTTAATTCAGCCCCTTGTAAACTAGTGCTCATAAAAGAGATTGGGAATTCATCCCCCCCATCCTCCTTTTGCGTAAGCACAGCTGCCAGTGAATCATTAGATGCGAATGTATACATAATAAAGTCTTTATCAAAGTCTGGACTTTTCAGGGAGGGCACATGTGCAACAGCAGTCTTGATTTTACTGAAAGCATTCTTTTCAACTTCAGTCCACTTAAATTGTGCATTTTGCTTAACCATCTGGTGCAGCGGCTTAACAGTCTGAGTAAAATCAGGCACAAACCTTCGTACGAAATTTATGGTTCCCATGAAGGACTGCATCCCCTTTTTATTATGGGGCAAAGGGATTTGTTCAATATCCTTAATTTTTTCTAGGTCAATGGAAATTCCCTTCTTTGAGACTATGTGTCCTAGCAACTTGCCCTCCGTGACCGCGAATACGCACTTCTTAGGATTGAGGGAGATGCCATATTTCCGACAGCGTTCGAAAATTTGCTTTAGGTGAAAAGCGTGCTCTCCTCTTTTCTTCGAGAATATTGTAATGTCATCAAGGCACACCATAGCACTTCGTCCAATCAGTCCGCGGAAAGCTATGTCCATAGCTCTCTGAAATGTCGCTCCAGCATTAATCAGTCCAAAGGGCATCCTTCTATAGGCAAAAGTTCCCCATTTTGTCCTGAATGTTCTCTTTAATCTGTCTTCTTCGGCTACCAATACCTGATTGTAGCCAAAGAACCCGTCTAATAATGAAAACAGTTCAGAACCTGAAACCATTTGTAGCAGCTACTCCATGGGTGGCACAGGATAGTTATCTTTATCCGATGCACGGTTTAGGTTCCTGAAATCCACACACAGTTTGATTTCTCCTGACTTCTTTCTGACCGGTACCAGATTTGATACCCACTCAGAGTGTCTGACTTTAAAAATGATACTAGCATCCAACAATTTCTTTACCTCACTCTGAACCAGCGGTTCCAGTTTTGGATGCATTTTCCTCAAGGGCTGCTGATATGGCTTGACTCCCGCCTTGATGGGAACAACGTGCTTGATGATGATGGTATCGTATGTCTTTATCTCTTGGTACGTCCAAGCAAAGACATCTTTGTATTGTTTAAATAGACTGATGAACTTGTCTCTTTCTGTCGGCAAACAGCATTTGCCGAGATTCACGAACTTAGGCGTCGTTTCAGTCCCCAAATTTATCAGCTCGAACTGTAGAGTTGAGCTATGAGTCTTCACGTTGCCGGGTCTCCTAAACTTTTCATGCAAGCCAAACATCTTTTCTAACGTTTTGACCCCTTTAGGAATGAAATTATCAAATTTCATCTCTTCCTGGTGTTCTTCATCATCAATAATCGCTCCTTTGAATACCTCGTCATTTGTTAAACATTCTATAATTTGCTGGTCATCATCGAACACCCGCAGGTTGGTAATCATATCAGGTACTGAAGGCCTGAAAAGCAATTCAATAGTACATCGATTATTTGAGGGTACAAGCCTAGCGGCTGAAGTGGCTAATAAGTCAGCTGCTGTGTTTTTAATTCTTGGGATTGAAATAATGTTGAATGCATTAAAACATTTCAGAAGGTCCCATACCTCATTCTGGTAAGCTTTTAAGTGAGGAGAAATATAGCGGATTTGATTCCGGATTTGTTTCATAATAATTTCAGAATCCCCAAAAACTTTTAAATTACTTACCTTCAATTCAATCACTTTCTTGAGTCCCTGCACCAGTGCTTCATACTCAGTTGTATTATTAGTACATTCAAACTCTAATCTACATGAAAGGAAATGTTTATTCTTCTGTGGGTCAATTAGGACACAGCTGGCCCCTGACCCTTCTAACGTCTTAGAGCCATCGAAAAATAAAGTCCAAAAATCATTAATTACTGAAAATGAATCTACTCCTACTGCTAAGTCTACTATTTTACAATCAATCTCGTCAGCCTGTGAGAATCGAAGGAGATCAGGCTGAGTATCAGATGGGTTGTCGGCTTCTTTCGCTTGATAATTCCCTGGTTCCAACTCAAGAAAATAATTTCCCAATACAGAATCCACAGGTATATTCTTCTCATCCAGTTGGGTAACATTGTACTTCATGTGGGATTCTCTTAGAATCTTGATCTGGTTTGGACTCCCCTTGTATGGCAACCACAGGTGCGACCAATCTGAAGCGAAATATCCATTTAATTTGGCTGACCAATCTCTACTCAGGACCAGACCGTAAGCGTCTGGTATATCAGCCACTATGATGTTAATAACTTGGCATACTTTGTCATTGGACGCTAGACGGATTAGGACGTCTTTCATCTCACCAATTACCTTAACGTTTTTCCTATCCAATTGAACCACCCTCCACGTGGTTGGCTTTGGCTTCCCATTTATCTTCTTACATACTGATACGGGCATGACATTAATGGACACCCCCAAATCTACCAGACAATTGTGCACGTTATGATTAAAAATTTCAAACATTAGGAGGAAAGGTAGATGTTTAGCTTTAGACTCACCTCCAACGCTGGTTTCTCCAATTTCTTCTTCGTCTTGAGGTTGATTGTCAGCGAGTAGCTTGTCATCTGATGCTTCAAGTGCTTTCAACAATCTCTCTTTTTGATGCGGAACTTTACACATTTTGAATAGTGGAACATTCGCTTTTACCTTTTTCAAATCCTCCACAATGTCATAATTCATCGGCTGTCCAATTGGATGTGGTTTGTCAGCATTTCCTTCACTTGGCTTGGTTGTTGTATCATCCTGTCTAGGACTTTGGCTAGTAATCGTGAATTCTGGAATCTTATCAGCCAAGGCTTTATTTTGAAACTTCTTCTTAACATTTCTCTGCACCCTTCTGATCTTTGGAAGAATAAGACTATCGTCTTTCACCATTCCTTGGCTTCTTGTGGCCACGTTGGTCTCCATAACACCCTTGTATCCCTGAGTGTTTCCTTCTTCAGCATCAAATAATGAGACAGAATTCCATAATGCCAAGGTCTTCCTTTCTTGATCTTCATTAGATCTAGAGGCAGAATTTTCTTTTCTTTCTTCATCTCCTTCTTCTGTTAACCTAGAATCCAGCAGTTGATTCATCACTAGCGTCATAGAGTTTATCCATTGTGGACAATTCTTTTCAGAGTGTGGCTGTTGGTGGAAAGTACAGAAATTATCCTTGCCGACCTCTGTTAGATTCATGGATGCAGCATTGTAAGGAGGAGGATTAGAATGATCCTTATCATCTCTTTTCTTATAATATGGCTTCTAAAACCTTTGTGCCTCCTTTTCTTTTTCCATATCTATGATCTTGTTGGAAAGCTTCTGCATCATCTTGGCCATATTTTCCAGATCTGGCGACTTTTCTTCTTTAGGCTTAGCGATCAATAAGGATTTTCTCCCCACACCTTTCTCTCCTGATTGTTCTGGATAATCTTCAATACTTTCTCTTTCCGCTTCCACCACTTCTGCTTCTTTATAGGTCTCTGTCAGAGTAGGCTTGGCCCTACCTTTCGCAAACATGGCCAAATCAGGACCCAACGCTGACGTATAGTACTCAATCAATACTTTGTCTGAAGGCTTATCTGTTTCAGAGAAGTTCTTAAGATATGTTGCAAACCTTTGTGTGAAACTGTGCACTTTTTCCTTTTTCTCTTTCTTCAATGCACATAGTCCTTTCATGAGGGCAGCATGAGTCTTTTGGGTCGCATACTTACTTCTAAATATCCTCTCAAAGGTATTCCAATCTGGAATCGAGTTAGCAGGCAACCCAAAATACAATGAAGCTACAGCTCCTTTAAGTGTATGTGGGAAAAGTCGACATACTACATCTTCATGCTCCCCAGCCCTCAAACCCTCTATTTCCAAGTAGAAACTCTGCAGATGATCATCCACTAGGATTTTATCATTGGGGTCAAATTTAGGCAGCAATTTTTCGAAGGATTGGGGTAAGTCATGTAATGGAGGTGTTAGATTTAGAGGTGATCTGGCTCTCCATGCAGGTGGTGGATTAGGTGGGTTAGGCGGTTGATTAGCATTAACTCCTGCCATGATTCTGGGTGGGGAGTGAGGAGGTGAACCAACTGGAGTATGAGCAGGAGAACTGTGAGGGGTCTCTGGTCCTTCTTGGTTCAAAGGTAGCACCACTTCTTGTAAGGCTATTTCTACCAGCTCTTCCCAATCTCCGACCAACACTGAGTCCTCTATTACAAGATGATCTTTATTTTAATACTCTGTTCTAGGCAAGTCAGGGATAATTGGAAACCCTCCAAGCTTCTTTACATATGCCCGGGTGTGTCTTCTTAGGTCATTAACCACTTCGTTACCAACAGCATATAGATGTTCTCTGTGTTCTTCCGGGACTGGATTATGAAACCCACTTCTTTCGGAACTGTCACCGGTGGAAAAATCTCAGGAAAACGAGTTTCCTCGACCAGCCATGCACTGGCAGCCCTCCTTCTAGCACCAAAACTGTTGAGGCCTGGAAATTCGCAGGCAACAACAGTAAGGGATTCTCCCCAATCAACATTCCCAACTAGCCCGTTGACTGTTTGGTGTAGGGAATCCATCCAGTTTGCGGTCCGGCTACCATAGGTCAAGGTACAAAACAACAGCTTTACCAGTTGCGGCCTGGTCCACCGATTTTTTTGTATTTTGACTTAATTATGAGATGCAAGTGCCTAATTAATAATGCAGGGTGATAAATTGCAAGGGGCCGTCACAAAGTGATGCACAGGTTCTTACCTCTCGTCTTAAGGCGCGCAAGCATTTAAACCACATGCAGCAAGTAAATAAACTAACTACCTAAATCTATCCCTAGGGAGCAATGTTATCATTCGTTAGTGAGTAATACATTCCGTACATGCATTATGAACAGTTACAGGCAGCTGATACTTCATTCAAAACACATGAACAATTACAGATATTCAAACAACCAGATAGCCGATTATTTTATGAACAACATTTATTACTCATAGTGGAAGAAATCCCAAAGATATTGAAGAACATTTAACAAGAACATAGGTTCAGGAAATTAAATGCTCTCACAGTAAATGAAACATAGCTGAAAACGAAATAGTTCCTCTTCAACATTATTCATTGAGTCGCATTGATACATTCCACATTTCACTCTCTCCAGCAGGAAAAATTTGCAATTTCCTTTGCAAAACAAAGTAGTTCCTCTTACAAGTAAACATTTACAAAAAATTTTAGGGAAAAATCCCCCTCCCATTCCTACTTTCCAATATTTAAACTATAATTACAGAGCGTTTCATTTTTCCCAGATGCGCGATCTTCCATTTTCTCTAACGCTTCACATTCCTTGTCTGTATGTAATCATGGACTAGCTGGTAACTGACGACTTCTTGGGCTCACGCTGTTATAACTTCAGGCTTTGTCTTCTAATCCCCTAGTTCTCCTGGCGATCCCTCTGGTTTCAGTTACATTCTTGCCAAACGGTCCGTCTTTCTTAGCACCACGGTAGAGTACTTGATCTCCTCAAAACCACCTGCCATCAATCGACCAGCATCATTCAAAACAGCAAATATTATCAATTAAACGACTATTCCACAAGGAAACGGCAAGGCACACCATATTCGGGCCTCACAAACCTAACCTACGGCAGTCAACCGAAAACACACTGGAGGGAAAACTTAAAATCGGCAATCGAAAGGAAATAACATCGAAGGCCAAGGGGATTTCCTAGCTGCAACGGCGGAAGAAACCCAAATCACAGACAAGCGACACACGTGCAAGAGAGGCTTTAATCAGAAGTCAGAAGGATTTGAACTTTGGAAGCCAAAAGACTTGGAGAGCCACAATGGCGGAAAAGAGAAAACTAAAACCAGGCGATGCAAGTCAGACGTCAGACGGATTTGCGTTCCGGAAGACAGAAGGCTTTTTCCATCCGCAATGGCGGATGAGAAATGACTTCATGCACGTGACTAAAACAGGTTAAAACGCATCGGCCATCGGTGCTTTCACACTTCGGAAGCTAAGTTGCTTTAGGAGCCACAACGACGGACGGAAAATGGTTTGAACTTCTGATCAAAACAATGAAAACTAAGTGTTTCAGTCAACTTCAAACATCCAACAATGGAGACCTCAGTAAAGACAACTAGTTTGATCAATAAACACAACAATCTTAACAGCTAGGGCTCACCATAAACTTTAGTGCAATCAAAAGACCAGACCTTGGTCAAGAGTTAAGCTTTGTAATCATTTAAAGATTGCAACACATGCCAACAACTCACAGGATTCAAAGATTAAAGCAAAATCACGAGGAGGGGTCCCGAATTTAAGAAATTTGGGGAGAAAAGTTGTAGCTGCAACAATTGGCGATTACCTGGCGAACCTAGATCTCTGGGCGATTAACCTCTGAGTGACAGACTACTTAACAATGACCGCATCGTATTGAATTCTTCCAACAATATGGATTTCTCAGATGACAGAAGTGCGTACCCTTAATCATTGATGACAGTCCAATTAGGGGGAGTGAAACCAAGATTTTCAAGTCTAGATGACTCTGTTGAGGCTAGATAATGAGTTTCATTAACCTTTGTCTTCAGGTGGCTAAAAGCTTTGGACACCACAGGATTGGAGCATATGGTAAACAAAAGTATTCGTTTGTTCCTCATTCCCATGCCATTTTCACATTTTTCTTGTGCTTTCAGACTTTTGTTCTATTTCATATGAGTTTGCTTACATGCCTTTCTTACTGAATTTTGATTCAGGATCCTCTATCCCATAGTGTCCTTTTGTGTGAGTGGTGTACTTCAAGTTTCAAACCCACGGACGGAGAGGATCTTTCGGCAATTAAGTATTTGTAATTCAGCGTCTGCTTTGATGTATGATGTTTCCATAGGAGTTCTTTGATTCCTATCTGCCCTCTGGCATCCATTTCTTGGCATGGGATCATTTATATTTAATATATTGTTCACCTTGCTTCTTTCCATGGGTCCTCTGCCGTCATCCCCTAGACATTTTAAGTGTGACATGGATGGGGCTTCAACATAGTATTCCGGACTATTTGAATCTGGATTATTTCACAGGGGTTAAGAGGGACTTCAATGCACACAAAGTCATTCGAGAAAACTGCTATACTGGAAGAAAGTCCCACACTGATTCGCCACACCTCTACTGAATCTCTTTTAACTCGGTGATACACTACGAATCTGATTTTGGCTTCTTAAATTCCTTTATCATTGCTTCTTTTATATCAGCCAATGCATGGTTCTGAGTGCTGGAAAACTTCATGAACCAGGTTAGAGCACAGTCTCTGAATGAATTAACCAGCTGCGCTCTTTTTGTATCTTGATCTGTAATGGTCTTAGCAGTCCACACTGCTTCACATAAAAACCAGAACTGTTCTGGATCCTCTGATCCAGTTCCTTTGAAAACAGGTAGCTTAATGTCATCATGCATGTGGGCCATAGTGAATCTAGGGGGGTTTGGAGGGGGACTGGAAGTAGGTGGGGGGGAACTTACTGGGGTAGACTGACCTGCAACAGGAATACTTGGGCTAGGTTGACTCGCAGACTGCGACGAGTTCTCAGGGATAATAGGTCTTCGCTGCGGGGTTACAGGAGGGTTTCCAATAGAAGGGGTTTCTTCGGGTTCTGACTCTGCAAGATTTACAGGGGAATACTCAGTATGCTGACCCTGGGAATAGGATCTAAAATCTCTCTTGTACCTTTTTCCACTTCGCAACAAATTGCTTTGCTCGTCAAAGGTATTTTCACTTGCAAACATAGGTTAGTAATACGAAATCTAACAGTCTGATTCAATTAGCAATATACCTTTTTTAGCTAATAGCATTTTAATTCTCAAACTAAATGAATTCAAAAACTTACCCCGTGGTCCTTTGAAAAACTGTCGCTCGGCTTCACTAAAGGAAGTACTCGTGTCGATGGTGAACTCCTTCACTTCGAGGGTCCGTGTTGTCTAGAAATCAACAGCGCGGGATATCTCATTGTTCACCCTTTTCGGTATATTAATTCTTGCGGGGGTCCAATCAGGAAACGGATGTTCTTGGAAGTTCATTCTTCTCTCTGTTAACCTGGATAACCACTGGTGCAACTCTATGTGGATACTACCAAAGAAAATTTCATAAACATCACATAAAACATACCTTTGTAAAAATTCGTTTGCACTACGACGCAGATCTTTGTTCTCTTGCTCAGCGAATTTTAGATAAGTCTCATCAAGCCAATCACCGATTTCTTTCACGGAGGGTCTCCAAAACATAGCCCTCGAGGTACAACGTAAACCCCTCTTGAGCAGATACTGAGTTCAACCGAAAATAGAACCAATTTGTTGGGCTATAGGGCAGACCCGGGCTTTATACCATTAACTTCACACCAACAAAAGACCCACAGTGTTGGCCCTTTCGGAAACAATCTGCAAGCAGATTGCAGTCTCACCCGAAACAGCTATGGGATGCCGCAGAACCAGGTTTCTGCAAGCAGAAGAGGGATATTACTGTACCTTAGCCTTTAACAACTTATATTCCTATACACAGAGATTCAACATTCACATATATAACTTCGCAGCTAAATAAACAGACAGTGACTTGCATAACCCTTTACTGGGAAGTCACAGCGAAGTTATTTAGTTAGCAGTGATCTTATTTATCAGATATATATTTATTAATGCATGAAAGAACATAACAGAAATAGCACAAAGAACCACAACACCAGATAGAACGTGGTTCACCCCCAGTGTAGGGGTTACATCCACAGAACCGTGTTTTATTCAACTCGTTACTAAAATCATAGTTCTGATATGCGCACACAGCTGTCGATTTCCTTAATCACCCAAAAACCCTCTGCGCACATAGCTGTAGAGGTTGTCCATGCACACAGCTGGGACTTAACCTTCTCTTACAAAATAGCCTTAGCTTCGCATCTATTCTTCTTACATCAAAATCCTAACCTGACTTATTTACAAGAGTACTTATTTATACAGCGCACTATTACAAAACCATGGACTTAAACCATGGGTTATTACAAAAAGAGGGCTTTGACACAACCCCAACACCCCTAAGACTATTTTGAGTCGTAACTCCACTTACAAACTCTCATAACCCCGCGGAGTTACCTAACTTAAGGACCGTTAAGGTGCACGCCCCAACAAATATAGAGAGATCTGCGTTGATGAGAGTTGCGACCAGACCTGAGCTTTTCCTGTGCTCAGAGGTGATTGGATGGATTCTGCCCAGGGCAAATGTAACCACCATGATTTTGGAAAATGTTGACAAACAGGGTTATGTTGCTTATAGCCCTGGGTATGTCGCTCATTCCATGGTTAGTGTGGAGTTGCTAGAGGACCAACTTCGCCTAAGCTCAGCAAGAATAGAAGTAATAAGAAATCAGGCCGCTAAATTTTAAATCAATATTTGTTTTTTAGAACCTTCTGAGTTTGAAAACATTGCCTCAAAGGCTTCAGCATGGAAGAAGTTCTTGAATAGTCAAGCAGCACCCTCCTCATAATAACTTTATTTGTTTGTCTTATTGTAATATGTTGTAAATTCTATAAACACTTAATGAAAGAAAAGTGTGGGAGGTGAAACATTGGGGAAGCCCAAGAGTCATTTGTGGGCAGCCCAACAGTTTTTCTTTTTTGTATAAATATAGAAGAATTAGATAGGAGGGGGGGATTTTTCCCAGAGAAACTTGTGAACTACTTGTTGTAAGAGGAACTAATTCATTTTGCAATAATTAATTACAAATTTTGCCTATTGGAGAAAGTGCTGTGTGGAATGTTCAAATGTGATGAAATGAACAATGTTGAAGGGGAACTATTTCGTTTTCAGCTGTGTTTCATTAACCGTGAGATCGTTCTAACTTTCTGAACCTATGTTCTTACATGAATGTTCTCTGGTTTATTCTGTGATAATTTCCACTATGAGTAATGAATGTTTTAATAGTTGACGAGCTATCTTGTCATGTATATTTTTATTCATGTTTATGTTTTTTTATTCTAAGAACATCTATCTGTGATTTATCTTAACGTATGAACATTATTACATTACTCATGAATTGATAATCTTGCTCCCTACGGATAGCTTAGTTAGTATTGCTTTTCTAGTTGTGTGTGATTTAGATGCAAGAGAGTCTAAGACGAGAGGTAAGAACCTGCGCATCACATTGTGACCACTCCTTGCATTCTTCATTAATTTGCATCTCAGATAGGCACTTGCATATCATACTTAAAGTCAAAAATACAAAAATATATACGGTGGACCGGGCCACAACCAGTAAAACCCTTTGTTTTTGTTACTTGACCTATGGTAGCCGGACCGCAAACTGGACAGATTCCCTACACCAAACAGTCACGGGCTAGTTGGGAATGTTGACTAGGGAGAATCCCTTGCTGTTGTTTCCTAGGAATTTCCAGCCTCAACAAAGGGTTTAACCGAATTTGATAACGGTGTCATCTTTCGAAAATCAAGCACAAATGGTCTAGATGATCCACTCTCAAACGAGAGTGAGCAGCTAGTGTTAGATTTTTATCATTTAAGAAATATGATATTAGGATCTTATCTAAGCGAATAACATGCACAGCAATAACCACAAGATACAAGAGATAGAAATAATTTCCCTCGGGGAAACCATAAAAAAAAAAACCCACAACTTCCTCAGAGATAGAATGAGCACCAATGGCAGCAGTAAAACCCAAAGACAGAAAATATGATCCCCACAGTTGTTCTCTCTCTCACACTTGAGAGAGCTTCTCCTCTCTCACTCATGCACCCCAGTGAGTGAGTGTGTGTGTGATAAATAGAGAGTCTCACTCTCTATTTATATTCTTTCGTTCACTTAATATTTGACTCTATTATGTAGGCTCAAGTAATCCTAACTTAGTTATGTAGGCTTGAGTAATCCTAACTTAGTTATGTAGGCTCGAGTAACCACAACTGGGGTATTAATGACCTGACTTACATTAACTCACCTAGGGCCGACTTCTCTAGGATAGTTTAATAACTCAAGTGCCCCAAAATTGTGGGGACTTTAACCCTTGAACAATAAGGAGGGTTACCCTCTATGACTTTACATTACTTGTTTACATTATTGATTCTCCCGATAGGAACATCAGGGTATGACATGCCTCAATTACATTACAGATACTTCTCGGAATAAACATCAGGGTACAATACATAAAATATACAAGTGAATACATTCTAAAGTTACAAATACATCAACACTCCCTCTTAACTAGGAAGGTATTCTCTTGACACATTTCATCAGTACAATTCTTCTTCTCTAGATCAAATCTGGATCAACATCAATGTTGGATCATCACTGGATCATCATCATCACTGCTTTTGCCATCTCAATCAACTGGTTCTATCTCTCAATTCTTATCGTCATAGGAAGTTCTACAAATCCAACCCTTTTTCATGTTGGTTGTAGGCCTAGCCTCCATGTAGGTCTTCTTCATCTTCAACACTTATATTTGACCATGGAATGAACCATGTTAGAAAGGCCCACCCAGCACTTACATCTTACCATGGGAGGAACACATCCAAGAACCATGTCAGAAAGGCACGCCCAACACTCACATCTGACCATGAGATGAACACATCCACCATCATGTCAGAAAGGCCCAACACTTACATCCAACCATGAGAGAAACACATCCACCATCATGTCAGAAAGGCCCAGTACTTACATATGACCATGGGAGGAACACATCCAGGAACCATGTCAGAAAGGCCCAACACTTACATTCACCATCATGATAGGACACACCTACTATCATCTGTGAAAAGGCCCAACACTTACAACCATCCACATGATAGGACACACCTACTATCATCTGTGGAAGGGCCCAGCACTTACAACCAATGGCATGGTAGGACACAACTACTACCATCCATGGAAGGGCTCTGCACTTAAATCTAACCATGTGAGGAACCAATCCAGCATACATGTCAGAAGGGCTCTCAGCTCTAGGATGAGTATTCCTGGTAACTGACCAGGTGCCTCCATTCTCCTAGAGAATGGCCTCTCAACACTAAGCTGAGTATTCCTGGTAACTGACCAGGTGCCTCCATTCTCATAGAGAATAGCCTCTCAGCACTAAGTTGAGTATTCCTGGTAAATGACCAGGTGCCTCCATTCTCATAGAGAATGGCCTCTCAGCACTAAGTTGAGTATTCCTGGTAAATGACCAGGTGCCTCCATTCTCATAGAGAATGGCCTCTCAGCACTAAGCTGAGTATTCCTGGTAACTAACCAGGTGCCTCCATTCTCCCAGAGAATGGCCTTCAGAACTTATATCTAATCATGTGGGAACACATCCCTCAATCACATCAGAATGGATCTGCACTGATCATGTGGGAACGTATCCCTCAATCACATCAAAATGGCTCTGCACTGATCATGTGGTAACACAACCCACAATCACATCAGAGCATCTCTGCACTTACATCTGACCATGGAAGGAACCAATCCTCTCACCATGTCAAAATGGTTCATGGACTCATCACTTTCCCTTGGAAGAAGCCTCGATCTGGAGAACACCAAGATTCTCCCTGAAGTACTCAAACTTCACTCTAGACAATGGCTTGGTCAACACATCAGCTATATGTTTGTATGTCACAACATACTAGAGCTTTACTACTCCTCTCTGCATTATATCCTTGATATAGTGATATTTGATCTTGATATGCTTCGACTTGTCATGGAACACCGATTTCTCTGAAAACTTCACACAACTCTGGTTGTCGCAATATACACAAGTAGCATCCAACTAGAGATCAAACAAATCAAACAATAGCTTCCTTAGCCATACTACCTCACAACTAGCTGAACAAGCTGCAACATACTCTGCTTTAGCTGTACTCGGTGCCACGCAAGATTGTTTCCTACTAAACCAAGAGATCACACCTGATCCCATACTGAAGCAGCACCTTAAAGTGCTCTTCCTATCGATGGCATTGCCTACCCAATATGAATCAACATAACCCTCCAAGTTAATCTTCTTATTCACCTCATACATGATCCTATAATCAACTGTACCCTTTAGGTACCTCAGAATATGCTTTGCAGCAATCAAGTGAACATGTATCGGATCCATCAGGAACTGGCTCAATGTGTTCACAGCAAAGCAAATATCTAGTCTTGTATTCATCAGGTACATCAAGGACCCAATCATCTGACGATACATCGTAGCATCAACCGCTTCTAATCAAGCATCACTCAATAGCTTCAGGTTCGATGCCATAGGTGTGGTCATGGCATTGCAGTCCATCATCCTGAACCTATTCAGGATATCTAGTGCATACTTCCCTTGTCCCAAGGAGATTCCATCTGCATTCTGCCACACCTCCATTCCTATAAAGTATTACATTATATCCAAGTCCTTCATCTTGAACTCGGAAGCAAGTCTCCTTCTTGCAAATTTAATGAGTTCCTCTTTTCTGTAAAGAACAAGTCATCGACATATAACAGGAGAATCACTGGTCTTCCACTTTCAACCTTGAAGTAAAGGTTGGAATCCGCTTTACTCTCAGTAAAGCCTAGAGCCATCAGTAATTTTTCCATCCTGTTGTACCATGTTGAACCTCAGGATCTTCTGCAGTCACTCCCTCTAAAGTGGAGCATCATTCTCCCTCTGTCTTTCATACTCTATGCACTGAAACATTCTATACCGGAGTGATAAGTAGCTTCCTTTGCTACTAATATTCTTTGTATCCATCTAGGGTCACTTGATACCAAGATCCTCTATCTTGAAACTTTTCAAAAGTTCTTCTCGCACCCATCTGTGAGCTTGTCATCTTCTTCAAGCTCCTCATGTATGTATTATCCCATGGGTGTCTTCTGAGCTCATACAAGGTCTTCTTTAATTTGCACACATGAGTCTACATGTCATGTGCCTCAACTCCCACTGGATGCAAATGTCTCTTCGTAGTCTATGCCTTCTTTCCGTGAGAAGCCTCATGCTACAAATCCTGCCTTGTATCCCATGATGTTGTCATTTACTGCATGTTGGATCTTGTAGATCCATATGGAATATACTACAGACTTCCCTTCAGGTCTCGATGCTGCATCCTAGACATAATTCTTCTTGAACTAGTACTCTTCTTCCCTTTCTTCTTGGCTACTTCTTCATAGCTGGAAGGCTCTGCATCAATGATGTCGCTCAACAGTGTCACATAACTACATTATGTCTGAGAGGACTCTTGAATTATTTGAAAGTATCAGCATATTCTTCTTTATCTGTCGTCACTTGTTCTTTGGAACAAGTCTCAACCTTCTTTTCTTGTAGGTGATTATGTACGCAATCTTTCCTACAAGTCAAATGAATTTGTATGGTTAGAAACATTTTATAAGGAATATTCATAATGGAAAAATTCTTATGCATAAATATATGATTATGCAACTATTTTATCCAATACAACATTCATCCATATCTCACAGATACTTTCTAGATGCCTTCCATCTCTACCGGTACAACATTGAGATTGTGCACTAATCCAATATGTCAGCAAAGAGGTTTCATTCTAGATAAGTAGCAATGGAGATTTGTATAGCACCATGAGCTACTTACCCATCACATGCATATTAGTAGTATATTGTCATTAATGCAAACATTATATCATGCATAATACATCAAATGAATATAAACAAATGCATAACAATATCATGAAATGACAATTGAATACTTATCTTTATTTGTTTCATGGGTAGACTCCTTCTTTCAATGTCATCATCTTCTTCATTCATAACAGCATCATTTCTTATCCAAATTCTCAATATGGATAAGAGGCTCTTCAAGAATTGAATTCTTCATATTCCTCATCGCTTGAGGTATCTTCTTTGAATCATGAAATCTTGATCTTCAGTTGCTCCCATCTTCTTTTCACTTATTATGAGTCAAGCTTCTTCTTGTGTGTGCTCTTCCTAGAGTCTGTTGAAATTAATCACTTCCTTCTGGCACACATTCCTTGAATGAATGAATCCCATGATCCTAGGAGGCCATTCAAGGTGGTTATCACAACTTCTGCATTCTCCACTTCTTCTTCTATCGCTTCAAGTTGTTCTTTGATTTGAGAGACCCTTGTAAAGTATGACTGTATGGTCTCTGCATTCTGGATCTTCACATTCTTCAACTATTTTCTCAAAGTCATCTTTCGATTTATGTTCTTTCCTTCAAATAGCTTGGTTAAGGAATCAAACATCTCTTTTAGTGTCTTTAGGGTAGACACTTCTGGTATAAGGTGATCTGTGATTGAATCAGCAATGATCTTCTTGGTCTTGACCAATTTCTTCTTGTGTAAGGATTTTAGCCTCATCTCCCTCTGGAACTGGAACCTCTCTACTTATGTAGGTGTCGAATTCATTTCCTTCAAGAACTAGTGAGATCCTACACTTCCATTCTTGGAATTTTTCAACCTCACAAAGCTTTTCATCAAGCTAGTGTGATTAGTCATCTTGAAATGAGAACCTCAACTGTAAATAGCAAAATATTAGATCTTATCGATTTGAGGTGTCCATCCTGGTTTCGTAGCTGGCTAATCTAGGGTTTGTTAGAGAAACCCTAATTTTCAAAACTTGGAATATTTTAGATTTGATTGGATAGAAATATAGACCTCTTCAAGGTGATCTGTCCAATGTACTCCTTTTCTAAAAACAGTGGAGGGAAGCTCCTGGAACAGGAAGCCCTAGTTTACCAATTTCTTCTGCAAAAATTCATGATACTATTTTTGCGGTATCTCCAAAATTACTACTCCTATGTGTCTAAAACTTGGTACTGATGTATCCTTCTCTATCCACTTTCCAATGCCGTAGGTATGAGCAGAATTGGACCCCGTGAACCCACGTAAAGTGCCGGCTATGAAGGCAGAGGTAGAAAAGCTGTTGAAAGCAGGTTTTATATATCCCGTTTCTTTGACTGAGTGGATGTCCAACCCAGTTCCTGTTGATAAAAAGCAAGGGACTATTCGTATTTGTATGGACTTTCGAGACCTTAACAAAGCCTGTCCCAAGGACAACTACCCTACACTGTTTATTGATCAAATCATAGATGCATGTGCGGGTAGTGAAGTATTCTCGTTTATGGATGATTTTTCCGGCTACAATAAAATCCAAATCAAATCGGAAGACTAGCATAAAACTACTTTTATTTGCCCTTGGGGTACATTCACTTATAGAAAAATGCCCTTTGGATTGAAAAATGCAGGGGCAACCTTTCAACGAGCCATGAACTTTGCTTTTCACGATATAAAATCCATTGTCGAGCCTTACCTGGATGATCTGCCTGCTCATTCTCGCAAGAGGATCCAGCATCCAGATCATTTAAGGTTGATTTTTGAGAGATGCGGGTACTATAAAATTCGCTTGAATCCCCACAAGTGTGTTTTCTGCGTCGAATCAGGTAGATTGCTTGGATTCATTGTCTCTAGTAGGGGCATTCAGGTGGATCCCTTAAAAGTCGAGGCCATTGTAAATATGCCTCCTCCTCGCTCACTTAGGCAACTTTAGAGTCTACAAGGAAAGTCTAACTTCCTTCGATGTTTTATCATTAATTATGCCAACATCACAAAAGGTTTCATGTGCCTGCTTAAACAGGACACCCCATTTGTATGGGATGAAACTGCACAACTCGCATTCGAGGCATTAAAGAAAGCCTTGTTGTCGGCTCCTTTATTACGCCCGCCAGATTATTCTAGGGATTTTTTATTATATCTGGCCGCGTCGAAGTCTACCATTGGGGTAGTGCTAGTTCAGGAGGATGACAAGCTCGTTGAGCATGTTGTCTATTATCTTAGCTGCGCTCTGGTTGGGCCTAAGCTTAAGTACTCCCACGTCGAGAAGTTAGCCTTAGCGGCTGTTTATGCTGTACAGAGGTTACGGCACTACATCTTACTGAGGACCACTACTGTAGTGGCGGATGTAAACCCTTTCCAATATGTTTTATCCTGACGGATTGTTGGGGGGAAATTCAACAAGTGGATAGTCATTCTTCAAGAGTTTGACTTGGTTTTCCAATCCGCTAAATCCAAAAAGTCCTTAGTTTTTGCCGAGCTTATAGCAGAATTCCCTACGGAAGAAGATGTGGTGGTTCAAGATGACTCATTCCCAGATGAGCACATCTTTTTTATATCAACTTCTGATCCTTGGTACAGAGATATTCTCATATATCTCCAGACTTTGAAGTATCGTACCGCTTACTCTAGGGAAGACCGATGCAAGTTACATCTTCATGCTAAAAACTACCTCATAATCGGAGATACATTATATCGAAGAGGGGTAGATTCTGTCTTGCGCCGCTGCCTTACTCATGAGGAAGCGGATATTTTCCTAAATGATTCCCATAGCGGAGCATGTGGGGGTCATTTATCTGGGTTAGCAACGGCCCAGAAGATATTACGTGCCAGGTATTTCTGGCCCACCATCTTTAAAGATTGTGTGGAAGCCGTGAAACGTTGTCATCCATGTCAGCTGTACACCAGAAAAATGCAGTCACATCCTGCTCCCTTGTTTCCCGTCGTCTCAGTAGGCCCCTTCATGAAGTGGGGGATTGATTATATGACATGCAACCCAGCCTCGGCTGGGGGGCACAAATACATCATTGTCCCTGTCGACTATTTCACAAAATGGGCAGAGGCAATGCCTACTTTCAAAGACAATGGGGAAACGGCAGCTTACTTCGTCTTTAATCAGATTATTGCTAGGTTTGGTATTCCCAAAGTGATTGTCACTGACCATGGTAGTCATTTCCAAAATCACATGATGACAGAGTTGACCACCATGCTCGGATTTCGACAAGAACATTCTTCTCCTTATTATTCGCAAGCAAATGGTCAGGTCGAGGCTGTAAACAAAACTTTAAAAACTATACTTAAACGTACTATTGATGCAGCCCGTTCAAATTGGCACATTATGTTATATCCTGCTCTTTGGGCTTATCGAACCAATGTCAAAACTGCTACGGGTTTTTCCCCCTTCCAACTCATTCACGGGGTGGAAGCTATTACGCCGATTGAATGTGAAATCTCATCCTTGTAGATAGCTATTCATGTGCTACCTGACACAACTGAGCTTGAAGAACGATTGCTCCATTTAGAACACCTTGATGAGCAACGTAGAGATGTGTTGACTGCAAATCAAGCCCATAAGAATAGGGTTAAATCTCAATATGATAAAACGGTCAAACCTCGGGTTTTCTTTGAGGGGGAACTTGTCTTGCTCTGGGATCAAGATAAAGAGCCCCTGGGGGCAGGAAAATTCAAGGCTATGTGGTTGGGACCCTGTGTTGTGTCTAAAGTTTTGAGTAAAGGTGCATATGAATTACTGGATTATGATGGGAATAAGTTGCCTGAGCCTAGAAATGGGCTCTACCTGAAGAAGTACTATGCCTAGGCTAGCACTTTTTCTTGTATATTAATGTATGTATTTTTATGTACATTAGGTTGTCAGTTTCATTTTTTATACTATCTGCTGGTTGTTGCAGATGTCTTCCGAGTTGTATGTAGGTTTTGCTGATGGCACCAGCCGTCACACTTGTAACCTGGCTTCGGCAGCATGGGTTATCTACTCCCCCTCAGGACAGCTTGTTGCCGCGGGTGGCGCTTGTCTAGGTCCTGCTTCCAATAATGTTGCTGAATATAGGGCTTTAATTGAGCTCCTATGGGATGCTTTGTCACGAGGCATCACCCAGCTTGAAGTCCGTTTGGATTCTCAGTTGGTTGTTTCCCAGCTCAATCGAGCCTATCAGGTGCGTAATCCTACATTGTTACGTCAGTTCATGCAAATAAGTTTACTGGAAATACATTTTGAAGTTATTACTTTTAATCACATTCCACGAAACCAAAATTCATTAACTGATGCATACGCTAATTATATTTTGGACTGGCATCTCACACACATTCCATAAAATATACAGCAAATACATAAGAAACATTTGTAAATAAACTGACAACCAAACACAAATATATATATATGTAAATATCTGTTCATACATAGGATAGGTCAAGTCTGATCCGTAGATCCCATCATGTACAAAATATGCAAAAAGTGGATCAACATCCATCAAAATGCCTAAAACTAAGCCTGCCCGCCATGGACACTGGGACCTCCTTGGTCCCCATGATCTCTGTGCCCCCTGGCTTCCTCAGCCTCCTCGGCTTCGGCAGCCTCCACTGCATCTCTATATACAAATACTGCTTTGGCTACCCGTCTGAAAAGACGTAGCCAGGCCGGTGGAACTCCAACTACGGACTCCTGCATAGCTACAGGGAGATTCTCTATCCGTATAGTGGGTACTCGCTCGGTAAGCCTAGTCAACTTCACCTCGAGTACCTAGATCAGCCCAGGATCTCCTCCTGCTACAGGACGTACGAAGGTACGTGGGTGCCCTTCAGGGCGGACTGGTCCAATATCTGCATTTTGACACATGAGTAGGGTTAGACTTGTGCATATGTATATATCCTATCATTAGAAAATCCATAAAAATTTGATAATGATAAAAACTAAAAAATGACTTACCCATCTCTCCCCATGCTCCTCCTGGAGGGAGGACTAGGTCTGGATCACCTCGGAAATCTAGCCCAGCATATGGAAACTGCTCCAATGCTGGCACCTGTCGCTCCCACCATGAATAGAAATCATCGTCATACATGCTATGTACAACATCTCCTCCTCCTTGACGAAGGAAGATATCTCCCCACCGGCTTAGCCTCGGTTGCCGTGGATGATGAACCTGTAAGGGTATCGCAGGACTCATAGCTGGCACCCTCTCAAAGAAGAACGCTACCAATATACTATCATAGCTAAAGTTCTTCCGTATCCCCCTCCTACAGTCGGACAATTGCCTCCTCATGATGGGGGCAATCCCTGTACACCAATCAAAGAGTGTGCCTCTAAAGCAGTCCACCGCCACTCTCATCTGAGTCCTGGTGGCATGATGTAGTCCTGATGACCCTGAAAGTCTAACAATAGTACTAGCCAATACCTGCAGCGTAAAGTCCTGTATGTCTACGATGAGAATGCTACTGCCCTTCTTTTGAGTCCCTGGCCTGCAGAATACGTCAACATAGTTCTGGACACTCAAGGGGGCACCACCCCTGCCAGTGCCCTCCAGGTTCACCGGTGCTCCCCGATGTGATAATCCGGTAATGAAATAGATGTCCTCTACGGTAAGCTCCAAAGTCTCACCTTGGATGTTGAACATCCCCAGGTCAGGGTCCCAATAACTGACCAAGAACTCTATTATGCGGACATTGGCCCGCATGGGTGATGTGCAGAAAAACTTGAATAGCCCACTATTCCGCAATGCTTGGATAGTAGGCGGGCTTTGGAGAGCCGCTTGGTCCATCCTCTCATGTTCCCTCTCCCTCCACTCCAGCACCATATTTTCTTGACAAAAAACACATAGTGTGATTCAGTAATTCATCATAAAAATTTAAAAATTTGACCTATTTTTAAAGCTTTTAGCTATGGTGCAGTATGCGCGACTGTCCATTGGGACAGCTCGCGAGTCATTCGCGAATTCCCTATGCAGCAACTCACGCATCAAACGCGTATGCGCGGCTTTCCTATGCAACAACCCGCGTATACATTTTGCCATTTTTTATATTGATGAATTAAATTGAATTGACCATTAATTCTAAAATTTGTTTGGATGAAATTAAAGAGCACAGGGTGTAGATTTACGTGACACTGACGGATCTGAATTCCACCGGTCCAATTGTCCACAACGAGCGATCAAAGTTAGAGGGTAAAACTTTCCTTTTTGGTTCAAAAAGTGAAATGGTGAGAAATGTTTTGTTTTTCAAACTATTTATAGAAAAATTATTTCGTAAAGTGGGTTTTTCTATAGTTTGAAACGTCAATTGATTAATACCATCCCTTTTTGTGCCTTAGAATAGGTTTACTAACTATTTCAAAGTGTTGATGCTTATATAGGGTGGTTCTTTCTCTTCCCAACATATGTTGGCAACTTATCACTCCACATTAACCTTAGTATGCAACATTTTTCCACAGACTATGGTATTTTAAGCCATTAGTCCCTTGTCTCTACCATTGTTCTTCCATGGCTAGGATCCCTATTTCATGAGTATCATCCTTATATGCCTTTGCCATCCTTTGGTACTCATTCCGTCACTGTTTCAGGCCCAGGGGTTTCCTCATAGCTATTTTTCACGCCAAATAGAGCTTCTTCTGAATCTCTCTTTACAAGCTATCCCTTTATAGGACTCCCCGCCCTATGGAGTTTCTTTAGGCCCAGGTCTGACTCCTTCAAAATAGACTTGACTGCCGAGTAAACTTGTTCGTTCAGGCTCGTTAAGAATATGTGAATGGGCATCCGCATTGGTGGTAGGTTATCTCTTTCTCAGACCATGGGAATAATATGAGAAAGGATCACTCTCTTTTCTTTGGAATTGAGAAGAGTATTCTCAGGTATAGGTTTATCACTTTTCCGGACCTGAGGGACTAAACTTACGGAAAAGGAACGCCCGGTTTGAGCTTAGTTTTCTCTTTTTCGTGCTCTGGACCTAAACATGAAAAAGATTCCGAGTGTACTTTGTGTCTTTGTCATGGTCGTTAAACACTAAAGAACAAAGCAACGAGTTTATTATTGTAAGCCCCATTTCTCGTAACCAAATGGATCTTTCTGAGTGATCTTGCTTTCCTTCACACTTGTAAAACTCAAGCTATTTTATGCTGTTATGGAAGGAGCGTTGGGTAGGTGGTAATTTAACCTTTTTCGGACCTCCCCGACTAAGTACGAAAAAGGTCCGCCTTTTCTTCTTCGGAACTTAAGAGAGTTCTTCTGTGGTTTGTTTTATACTTTTTCGGCCTCAGGAGACTAAATTGGACAAAAAAGGACCCCCCTGGAGTCTTCTTGGCATTTTCAGACTCTCTAAATATGAAAATACCACATGAGCATGTACTAGTTCGGGCTCATTAAATCCACGGATCAGTGTATCAAGCATTATTTTCCCATCTCTTCAAGCTTGTTAAAAAATGAAGAGGGAACCGAGTTGGCTTTCCTGGACTCGTTAAAACTTAACAGGGAAGGTAAGGAAGAAGTTTTCTCTTGTTTTCAGTAATGGCAGCATGTCATCCTTGAACATAGCACTTTTTGCCTTCCGATATCCATGTTTCAGTATACACTTGTGTTCAGCTATTACTTTGAGTTTTGACTCCTCCTCTTGTCCATTATACCTGGGGAATCTGTTCATGTCTCCTACATGATAGATAAGTCTAGTTGTTCTATCTATCCGTTGTATGCTGCCTTGGGTCATCTCTGTGTCATGCTCACTGTTCAAGGATTATACCTAGTGTCTGATCTATCACCTGATCCTATTACTATTATATCTGTTATCCATTTACTTGTGTATACCTTCTTTTGCCCAGTTCCTAGTCACTCTTGTGATCCGTTGGAGGATCTATTTCCTACCCTATCACAGTATGGTTCCATTTCAGTACCTCCTGATGACGATGACCTAGAGCTTTGACGATGGTACCTCTGGATTCACTTTCATCATTGGTGAACTCCTTTGCTTCAGTTGTCAATTATCATCTATTGGTTGACAAACTGTTGAATCCTTTCCATGTTCGACTTCAGCTTACCCTTATTCACATGGCTTGGATTGTACTGGTTCTTTGGGATCTTTTATGAAGACCTTAGTTCCTCATTCATGAACTAAGTTGCGCAAGACTATGTTCCATTTCTATATCTGGCTTCCAGATCTTTGACGACTCATCATTATTGTATTATGGCTTTGCTCCACTTTTGTAAATACGTGGTTTTTACCCATATCATATGATGTACTCAAATATTGTAAAGGAGCTAGTGTTCTAGTAAATTGAACATAGCATCCTCAAATATAATTTTGTTTATGACATTACTATGTATTTGTTTCAGGTACTCCTTCTGCTCCACTGGATTTCTGAGTTTCTCCCGAGTTCACTATTATAATGTATTTCGGCCATCGTTCCCCTCTGACCTCACACATTAGGGGGCATCTGTTATACACCTGATTGGCACCTCTCCGTCCGAGTGCTGACATCCCTCAGGTCGGCACACAAAAGGACACTTATGGATTGAGGTTTGCCTAGTTTCATTATACCTTGGTTGATGATGAAATACATTGCCTATATGCCTAGCTGATTACTTTGCCATTTTGAGATTTTGAGTAGCATTCGCGACTATATCTATTGGCATCTCGCGCATCATACGCGAGTATCATGTTCAGCAGATCATGCATACCTGTATATGCGGGTTACACTTGTATAGGGTCGCGTATCATACGCGGGTTGCTCTACTACAGACCCGTGTATGGTTTCCTCAAAATTAATATTTAAAAACACTCGATAATGGAAGATTAGTTCATTCATTTAACTTAATCTTCCTAACTGCTATAACCTCCCTAACCTTCGAGAACTGCCTCATTTCATCCATATAAATAGAGGCCTTGGGGAGGGGGTTTAATATACATACTTGGAGAGAAAAGTTATGCTGGTGGATTGTCTACAGAAATCTTTGGAGCAGAGAAACTCAGAGTCCTTTGGTGACAGAGGAGTCCTTGTTCAGACATTGGGTTGTAACCTAAACTCTTGCTATTATTGTTAATAAAGATATTACTTCTTCCATATGTGTTTCATATCTTGTGGATTGGTAAATGTTTACATTTCAATATGATATATGATTTTCCTAACCTGCATCTATATATATGAATTGCTTTGTATCTGGAAGAGTGCTTATTAACAGGTGAAGGAGGAACTATCCTGGAGACTTTGGAAGTGGATCAGAGAGGGAGAAGATAGCAAGGATCAACCTTCATTTAATACAAGTAAGTCCTTCTACTTTCCTATTTCCTATTCTGTGCTTTTAGAGTCAAACTGTCTGCAAGTTATGAGTATGTTGGTAACCCCCCAGACCTAGGTTATTAGGTGAATTATCCTGTACAATAGAACTGGCGACTCCGCTGGGGAAGCCAAGTCTGCCTTAGGTCTTTTTCTGTTGTCCTGACCAGTCATTGCTCGAAGTTTTGTTTGTGATTTTTTGTCCTGCTTTCTTACTTACTGTAGCATTTGAAAGTCTTGGATCTTTCTCTATTTTTGAGAATTCTTTTTATACCCATTTGCGGGTTGTCCCATTGGACAGTCGCGAATACTGAGTCTCATACACGGGTTGTTCCACTGTATAGTCGCACATCATTCGCGACTTGCACTACTACACAGTCACGTATACTCCTGAAAACTGTGATTTTTGTGTCAAAGCTTGCTTGTTCTTTGGCCTGTTATAAGTTCTGTTTTATGATTAACACTTTCTTTAAGAGTGTTGCAGAGTTGTCTGAGTGTATCAGGTGATCACATCTTAGTGCTTTTCGAAGCCCTTGGGTTATCTTTACTTGTTTTATTTACTGTATGCATCTTGAAACATTTTGGCCTGTTTGGGTTGTTGGTTTGAGTGCCTGAGTCTAGATCAGTGATCAGGGTCTTAGACTCTGTCTGTCCAGTCTGCTGTCTGTCAGTTATTGGTTTTCACTTGCCTATTTAAAATTCTGCAGTGATCTCTCGGTCATTGTCTGCACCCAAGTTGAGGTCCTAGCCTGCTTTTCTTGCTGGTTTTTAGGTTCTGTTTGCCTGTTAGTTTCAATTTGTGTTTTTTTATACAGTCTATAAGTGTCAAATTTACTCAAGCATTGCATTTATACATGCACAGTAGTTTTTTGAGCATTTTTTAAAGTGAAAAACAAAACATAGTTAATCTTTTGCATGAGAGTAGTGTTTGTTTCAGTTTAAGAAATACTATCTCAGAAAAATACAAAAACATATAGGCTTAGTTTCTCTTTTGCTGCATATAGTTCATCAATATTTATTTGAAAAAATGAAAAGAAGTTTATTTTATAGTGATAGTTTGCTTTAAATGCACCTTTTACTTTCATTTATTTTCTGCTGAGTCAAAACATCATACAATCCATCACTTCCACTTCCTTTGAGTAAAGAACAGCCCTTAAAATTAACGCTTAAATTTAAAATCTATTAGTAAGTTTTTATTTTTAGGGCCTTCTACCTACTAGCTTAGGCTAGGTTTGTGGGCTAGGGAGTGTAAACTTCCCACAAACTATAAACTCAAACATAGTGGGCTATTCATTAGGTAAATCCTTGGTTCTACCGCTGTATCTGGGAAGCTCCTCTCAAATGGGAGTTAAGCACTAGGCCGCGTGGAGGCTTGGACAGAGGGGATAACCCCTCAAATCCTTGTCAAAACGTAACCCAGGACTTTTACGCATCTGGGGATTCTGTCCTAGACAGAGTTTTGGGCTCAGCTACCCTGCCCATGCGTACGAGTTTGGCTTGCGACTGTCCCCCCAGACAGTAGGTATTGTCAAGGTAGCCTTAGTCTCTTGTCTTTTTAGGGCTCATACCCAGGTAAACTGGAAGGTTATTTCTGGTTCACCTTGAACGGACTTGGAAGGTAACCCTTGTGGAAAGTGTAGGAGGGTGGTTGGGTGATTCCTCCGCTTGTGCCTAAGAACCCCTCAAGGATGCCAAGTAACTGTTCATCAGCTTTCTTCAGGAAAGCATATCTTTATAGCCTGTTTTGATTGCTTGAGAGTTAGGATTTTTTTAGTGTATGCTCTGTGGATCTGCTTGTGTTTAGTTGGACTTAGGGTGTGATTTTTTAAGACTTAATTCTGGAGGACCAACTTGTTATAAGTTCAAGAAGGTTGCGAAACCTTCCTCCTCTCTTATCACTCGAACCTCCACCTTTACCCCAAAAGCGGAGATTAAGCACAGGTGGTTCTTTTGAACCAGTAGGAGTAAGTGAGGTTCTTGGTGAACCGAAATTAATAGCTAACCGCTTTGACTTTGACACAGTCGAGGTAGAAGAATTGCAAGCTGACGAGTTTGCAAGAAATTATAATACCCCCTTGACTGATTTGAACGATCCAGTGATCGTGCAGGTTAGGCCTTTTAGTTCACCAGTGCTAGGTGTACTTGTAGGTAGAGCTATGTCTTCTGAAGGAGAAAGTTCATTTGTTTTCACCTCAACCGTTTCGGTTGAAGGGGTACTACCTCCCCCGGTTAGTACCCCTAGATCTAGTTTACCTTCCACACCCTTAACTCCAGCAAGCCGGGTGGTCCAACCACCGGTTTACTCGAACATAGGAAATATGTATGGTGATATGGCTACTGGGATTCCCAATATACCTACAATTCCTTCTTCCTTCCCTTACACTACCCACAGTGGTCCGGTGGGATCCTCGGCCTTTGTCCAAGGATTCCCTTGGAATGGGGGTCACATACCCCCATCCAGTCCATACGTAGGTCCACCTCCTTCATATATAGGAGTGCAGTTTGGTAGCAACACCTCTTACGGGAAAATCTACCAAACCCCTATTTCGGTTCCATACACGAGCTCTCCCTTCTCTTTGTTTAGTGGAGGGATACCTGCTCCAGTCTTTCAGACCCCAACTTCTATGGGGATGGCCTGAACCACTTACACTGCACCTCCCACCCAAAATCCGGTGGCTTACGGATGGAACCCGTTCCAAAGCAACCTACCCACTTCAAAACCAGTGTCTGGGGGAAACCCCACCTTTACTTATGGGCGATCGGGGGCAAGTCCCTCTAATCCCCAAGCTAGTACCTCTAGTACACCGGCTAGGCCAAAGCTTCCTTTTCTGGCAACTTTGAACTTCCCAGACTTATCAAAATTGATGAACGATCCGGTGAGGCATGACCCCTTGTGGCCACCTATTCCCACCAAATTGCCGTCGGACATCCCTAAGTTCGAAGGTAAGGCTGGTGAAGATCCTGGGGCACATGCCACCACCTTCCACTTATGGTGTTCTTCCAACTCATTGAATGAAGATTCAGTGAGATTGAGGCTGTTCCAGAGGACCTTGACGGGCACTGCAGCAAAATGGTACATCGAGCTGCCTTCTGCTGCTTTTAGCAGCTTCTGGGACTTGGCTACCACTTTCAGCGTCCAGTCCGTTACGATTTCGGAACGGACTTGTTGTCCACCTTTAGACAAAACAAGGCAACCCACATCTCGGATCATATCCAAGAGACGAGGAGGCGAAAGAGCCTCATTAAAGCTACCATCCCTCCTAAGTTTCTATTAGAATGGTTCCTTAAATCTTTATTGCCCTATATATCTAAGGATGTATCCACATCAGGAGTGAATAGTGAGGAAGAAGCCATACTCAGGGCCCAGCAGTTGGACTTGATTTATTCACAGTCTAGGATTTTATATGAAATCATCCCTGAGGCACCAAGGCCTTCTCATGAGGCCGAGAAACCCAAGCTTGGACCCCATGCCGATGGTGTGGTTGGGTCTGTAAACTCTCCCACCATAGATTCTTTGACAAAACAACTTCACCAATTATCTATCAAACAGTCTACGGTGGAGGCAGCAAAGGCTTCCCCCTCCTCCCAAAGTGCAAATGTTTTTGCACAAACCTCTTCAAAGGGCAATCAGCAGTCCGGCGGGAAGAAGAAGAAAGGAAAAAAGGGAGAGGGAAACCAAAATCAAAACAAGCCAAAGCCCGCAAACAATGTTGATGGGGGCAAAAAGGAAAAGAAGAAAGTCAAGTTCCCTTGTAAGTTGTGCCAAGGGGACCATCCTACCCATCTTTGTCCCCTCATGGAACAAGCTTAGAAGCTGTTACAAACGCAACTGTCGGCTGTCCTGAAGGATCCATTTCCCCAAGGGCAGAATTCTGCTTCAGCTTCTACCGTAGCAGGGGGCAGTCAAACTGATCCTGACCCTAATTATATCAACATGGTTAGATCCTCAACTTTGTTACAAACCAGGAACAAGAACTATGAGAAAGAGACCGATGAGAAGGGTAAAGCTGTAGTTGAATCTTCCAACCCTCTCACTATAGAGAAACCTGCGGAAATAATGCCAAAGATACCCAAAGGTGTCTTTAAGAAGACTTTGCATAACCCAAATGCCCGAGCTGCTTCTAACTACTCAGTGGTTGAAGACTTGGCCCAGACTCCTTGTGCAATGTCAGCTTTGGAGGTGCTACAGAGTTGTGCCGCTCAGCGGAATGCCCTCTTAGCAGCTCTAGGTAGCATGGACTCTTCGAGTCTCTTAGCGAAATTTAATCTCTCAGATGTTAAAATTCACCTCCCTTATCATGTAGCTTTATCGATAAATGTTGTCCATGGTGGTAAGACCATTGGACGAGCGGTTGTTGATGAGGGAGCCTCTACTTGTGTTACGTCTCTGGCTTGTTGGAAAGCTCTCGGATCCCCAGAGCTAGTCCCATCAACCACTTTACTTACTGCTTTTGATGGAAGGTATTTCCGTCCACATGGTATCCTACCAGCTTTCGAGATTAATTTGGCCGGCAAAGCAGTCTCTATTGAAGTCAAAGTGATTGATGCTCCATTGGACTACAATTTGCTTCTAGGTAAGAATTGGACTTATGCAATGTCTGCTGTTGCATCTGCTGTCTTTCGTGTCATGGTATTTCCACATGAGGGAAAGCTGGTCACTGTTGACCAACTTGATTTTACTTGTAAAGGCCGCTTAGAGTCTAAAGATTCCACTGTGCCATTGGTTGATCAGGCCAAACCTGCTGCACAGAGCTTGGGGGCTGGACTGTACGCATCATTGATGAGCACATTCGATATTCCAGCTCCAGTCCTTTATCTCGGTTCTACTACTGTAGGGAAGTCCATTGATTCGGTGGTCGATAGGACTGATCCTTGGGTCCTCCCAACCCCTCAGGAACCGGAAGTGCCCTTGTCTGCAGTGGAAGTGGCGTATCAAGCTATTACCCAAACCACTGTAGATCCCATTCCAGATCCTCTTATAGTCACAGATGATCTGGAAGAAGTTTATATGCCTGCATGGGCAGATAACTCTTTACATTCCATAGATTGCTTAGACACTGTTTTACCTTTAGATGAAGCTATTCTGGAAGCTATGTGTTCACGTGATAAGATATGTGAGGATCTTCATCACCAATCTTATTTCCTTCTAGAGCTAAGCAAGATAGAAAACCAAGAGTTCCATGTGAGACTGTCAGATGATGTTGATACACCTGTCAAACCTTTACCTAGGGAAGGAGTGTTTGCCGAGGGGAATATGGAAAACATTTCCGCTACTATACCAATCAACATCTCTGTAAATCCAGATGTCATGGAAAATATCTATATAGGTGCAAACTGCTCTCCGGAGGAGATTGCCATTTATACTGCCCTTTTCAAGGAATTCCGCGATATCTTTGCCTGGTCATATGAGGAGATGCCAGGCATTGATCCATCTATTGTTCAACATGAGATCCCAACCTATCCTGATGCTAAGCCGGTTCGGCAAAAATTACGCCCCGTGAACCCGCGTAAAGCGCCGGCTGTGAAGGCAGAGGTAGAAAAGCTGTTGAAAGCAGGTTTTATATATCCCGTTGCTTTGACTGAGTGGGTGTCCAACCCAGTTCCTGTTGATAAAAAGCAAGGGACTATTCGCGTTTGTACGGACTTTCGAGACCTTAACAAAGCCTGTCCCAAGGACAACTACCCTACACCGTTTATTGATCAAATCATATATGCATGTGCGGGTAGTGAAGTATTCTCGTTTATGGATGGTTTTTTCAAACTACAATCAAATCCAAATCAAACCGGAAGACCAGCATAAAACTGCTTTTATTTTCCCTTGGGGTACATTCACTTATAGAAAAATTCCCTTTGGATTGAAAAATGCAGGGGCAACCTTTCAACGAGCCATCAACTTTTCTTTTCACGATATAAAAGCCATTACCGAGCCTTACCTGGATGATCTGCCTGCTCATTCTCGCAAGAGGATCCAGCATCCAGATCATTTAAGGTTGATTTTTGAGAGATCCAGGTACTATAAAATTAGCTTGAATCCCCACAAGTGTGTTTTCTGCGTCGAATCAGGTAGATTGCTTGGATTCATTGTCTCTAGTAGGGGAATTCAGGTGGATCCCTTAAAATTCGAGGCCATTGTAAATCTGCCTCCTCCTCGCTCACTTAGGCAACTTCAGAGTCTACAAGGAAAGTCTAACTTCCTTCGACGTTTTATCGTTAATTATGCCAAGATCACAAAAGGTTTCATGCGCCTGCTTAAACAGGACACCCCATTTGTATGGGATGAAACTGCACAACTCGCGTTCGAGGCATTAAAGAAAGCCTTGTTGTCGGCTCCTTTATTACGCCCGCCAGATTATTCTAGGGATTTTTTATTATATCTGGCCGCGTCGGAGTCTACCATTGGGGTAGTGCTAGTTCAGGAGGATGACAAGCTCGTTGAGCATGTTGTCTATTATCTTAGCCGCGCTCTGGTTGGGCCTAATCTTAAGTACTCCCACGTCGAGAAGTTAGCCTTAGCGGCTGTTTATGCTGTACAGAGGTTACAGCACTACATCTTACTGAGGACCACTACTGTAGTGGCGGATGTAAACCCTTTCCAATATGTTTTATCCCGACGGATTGTTGGGGGAAAATTCAACAAGTGGATAGTCATTCTTCAAGAGTTTGACTTGGTTTTCCAATCCGCTAAATCCAAAAAGTCCTTAGTTTTTGCCGAGCTTATAGCAAAATTCCCTACGGAAGAAGATGTGGTGGTTCAAGATGACTCATTCCCAGATGAGCACATCTTTCTTATATCAACTTCTGATCCTTGGTACGGAGATATTCTCATATATCTCCAGACTTTGAAGTATCCTACTGCTTACTCTAGGGAAGACCGACGCAAGTTACGTCTTCATGCTAAAACCTACCTCATAATCAGAGATACATTATATCGAAGAGGGGTAGATTCTGTCTTGCGCCGCTGCCTTACTCATGAGGAAGCGGAACTTGTCCTAAATGATTCCCATAGCAGAGCGTGTGGGGGTCATTCATCTGGGTTAGAAACGGCCCAGAAGATATTACATGCCGGGTATTTCTGGCCCACCATCTTTAAAGATTGTGTGGAAGCTGTGAAACGCTGTCATCCATGTCAGTTGTACACCAGAAAAATGCGGTCACATCCTACTCCCTTATTTCTCATCGTCTCGGTAGGCCCCTTCATGAAGTGGGGGATTGATTATATGACATTCAACCCAGCCTCGGCTGGGGGGCACAAATACATCATTGTCGCTGTCGACTATTTCACAAAATGGGCAGAGGCAATGCCTACTTTCAAAGACAATGGGGA